>MU707393.1:8348-22308 GCA_026770625.1 Nicotiana glauca
AGTAATTAAATGATAGCCTGTTTTGGTTTTAAAAAATTATGCCTTTTGCTTGGTTCCTATTTTACTAATATCCAGAACTCATAGATAAATAGATAAATAAACAAATTTGAACATAAAATTAAAAGGTTCTGTTAATTTTCTGCAGTGTTATCGAATACATTTAGAGTAGTTTAAAATCAATTCATCATGTTTTCGTCCCTTATTTGAGTTAAGTTTCAGTTCAGCGTAAGGCCCAATGGTCTGATGTGATTTTGGGCTTCAGTTCACTCAACACAAGTCTATTTCAATATTTAGCTTGACTTGTGAAGTCCTAGGCCTGCCTAAGGCCTACTATTGATAGACTTTTAATAGCATACGTATATTGGGTCTGTTGAGACAAAAAATCTAAAAAAAAATATATTTGAGTTTGTTTATACACAATAAATGAAAATGTTCATATAATAAATTAGTTAGAACTTTTCTTTTGTTTTAGAGATAATCCTTTAATAGAAAATTTAGCATATTTTATGTTTAGCCTTTAATAAAAAATATAAATGAGACGAGCCTCGCCAAATCAAATACATAATTGCAGGGCCCTCAATAATTGTTTACTAAAAAAAAAACTTAGAATTAGGAGGACCGTTTTAGCAAATTTTACGGTCTTCCTCAAAGTTAATAAACACGTAGTTGCTTTAGGCGCGAGTATTAATAATATTATTTTTCCAAATACGGGTGTACATTTACGTAATCCAAATTCAAATCTCAACGAAGTCGAAACGTGTTAAAAGCCACGGGCGTACTGGTACGGTGTGGTTCGAGATACATTTTCACGACGTTGTAATTCTTGTAAAATAAATATAATAAAAGCAGGTTATTAATAAAAGACACATAAAATAGAACATGTACTGAAATCAGATAAAAATCAAATACAATAGTTGAGCGACCGTGCTAGAACCACGGAATCCGGGAATGCCTAATACTTTCTCCCGGGTTAACAGAATTCCTTATCCGGATTTTTGGATTCGCAGACTGTTAACAGAGTCATATTTTCCTCGGTTCGGGATTCAACCGGTGACTTGGGACACCATTAATCTCCCAAGTGGCGACTCTGAATAAAAATAATAAATAAATCTTGTTCCGACTGTCCTTTAATTGAAAAAACTCCTTTATGCCCTTCACGGGGTGTATTAAATCACGTAAAAAAGAAGGTGACACTTCTCACTGGAATAATTAGTTTGAGTACTTAAAAAAATTACAAATATTTTCAATTCAATTATTAAAAAGATTTACTCAATTACGATGCATGATACAATAGTGGCAGCAAAAGTCGTGGGGATTTTCTAATCTGTCATAATAGTGTTTTGTGGGTGAAGAACTTTTACTGTGAGTATCGATGGTGGATCTGGATTTCATGGGGTAGTTGGATGATACTTATATAAATATATAGTTATACAATGTACTAAATATTTTATATATACATTGTATAAATTTTGTATATAAGTGTATCTTGTATTTTTCGGTTTATATTACAAAAATTATATATAAATTATTATAAAATGTATAAAAATTGTATATATACTATTACAATTTTGTATGTAAGTGTATCTTGTATTTTTCAGTGTAATTTGTATTTTTTTTTATATATTGATAGTTTATTTTATATATTTTTTTGTATATAGACAGTCTGTTTTGTATATTTTTTGTAGTGACAGTCTATTTTGTATATTGTTTGTATAGTGACAGTCTGTTTTGTATATTTTTTGCATATCAATAGTCTAACTTGTATAGTGACAGTCTATTTTGTATATTTTTTTTATAGTAAACAGTCCATTTAGTATATATTTTGTATAGTGACAGTCTATTTTGTATAGTGACAGTCTATTGTATATAAATTGTATAATGGTAGTCTATTTAGTATATTTTTATATAGTGACAATCTATTTTGTGTATATATTTTGTATAGTGACATTCTATTTAGAACATTTTTTTTATATAAATGACAGTTTACTTTCGTATATGTTTTGTAAAATGACAGTTTATTGTATATAATTTTATAGTGACAGTCTATTTTGTATATATTTTGTAATATACCAATATTCAAATCTATTTTCAGCGAAAGAAATACATAAATATCCATGTAAATATATACTATTGGTGGGCTTGGAATTATGATTCCCGTCAAAATCAACTAATGACATACATGTGAAAAAGGAAATTTTGGTGAAAACCACAGGATTTCCCCAGCAAAGAAAGTTATCCCAGGAAAAAACATAGAGCTTGGGATTTTTATTCAAAGGTGGTTGCCCCTCTCTCTTTAGCTAATGATTTTCCTTTTTCACTTTTAAAACAAAATCAACAGCCATTGAATTCCTGGAAATACGTGTTTCTTCCCATCTGAGGCTTTGCAGATGTTAACACCCTTCTTAGAAGGTGGTTAAATTCTCTACCGTGCTCTTAGTTGTCTATAATAATACTTTATAGTTTTAACCAAAAAAAAATAAAAATAAGTGAGCTTAAGACATACATTTTTATGCAGCCACGTAAACATTCATTTACAGTTGGTATATCCTTTCTTTGTTAATTTGCAAAGTCATTTAGTCAAATTACCCCAAAAAAAGTGATTTAGTACCATATTAAAATTTTAAAATATATTTATTAAATTATTTTTTATAATGTAAAAGTAACAAATTTACCTAAGAATCACATTGAAATGCATTAAATAACTTTTTGCAATAAAAAATTAATAAACGAATTTTAGTCATAGAAAAATAATTTTGTGACTTTGAAGCATTAAGACAAAGTTGAGCAAAGATATTTTAGACATTATCTTATTTAATTGCGTTGTAAAAAATTACAAGAAGGTCTATTCATTCTTTGTCGAACAAATTTGTATAATTGAACCGCTTGCCGAAGGTAGGTCGAATTCCGAGAAATGGCGGAGGAGGAGGAAGAGAGATGAAAGGGAGCTGGAGATTCAATTGGAAGATCAGAAAATCAGAATGGGCTAGCCACTAGAATTACTTTTGGGCTATTAAATGTGTGTTGTAATTTTGGGCTAGGATTGGCCCGAATGGCTATCAATGATATTTGCTCTTAAAAATCTGAAAATATCAAAGAATCCCCGATTTTGGTTCACCTTACCCTCTCATCCTCAAGTATCATAAAATATAAAATAAAATGAACTACTACAATAAAATTCTGAAAAACCCAAATACTGCTCTTATCTTCCTCTCAAACTTGCTGTATACTGCTAAAGCCTAAAAAGTGTCCACCTTTAACACCAAACTAATCAAAACCAGGTAAATTATTCATATTCTTTGTCAAAAAATTAAATCTTAAGTGTTGGTTCCAAGTTTCATGGAGCAGCTCATGTGCATATTATAGAAAAATGGCATCTTTTCCTCTTGTTTCAAATGAAAGATTATTAGTTTCTCACAAGAAATGGCAGGCCCATGTTGGAAAGTTTGAACCTTTAAATAGATTCAAGAATCAATCTTGCTCATTATCCAATTCTTGTTTTACCTCAAGTTGTGTGCCTTTGTTGGGGTTGAATTATAAATTGTATAAATCTCAATGCAATTACAAGAAATGGATGCTCCATTTTGGAAATTTTGAACCTTTGAGTAGATTCAAGAATCAATCTTGTTCATTTTCAAACTCTTGTTTTGGGTTGAATTATAGGTTTTGTAAATCTCAGAGTAGAATACTACTTTGTGGTACTGGGGTTAGGTCACTGGTAAATGAGAAAGGAGATATAGAAACCCATTTGAACAAAACAGAAAGTAATGATATTCGTAGAAAGTTTTCGTTGAGATTGAGACCAAGGCTAAGATTATTGTCAAGAAGGTTGAAAAGGGTGTCTGTTAAATCTATATTAAAGGATTTTGCCAAGTTTTTGAGGAAGAATACAAGAAGAGTGACATTGTCAACTTCAATTTCAGTGGTTTTGGGCTTGTGCTATCTGTTTCTAAGATTAACAGCAACTCCTTCTCCAAAGGTTGTTCCATATTCAGACTTGATTACTAGTCTTCAGGGAGGGTCTGTAACAAAGGTTCAATTTGAGGAAGGCACGCGGCGTATTTACTACAATACAAACTTCAGTAGTCTTAAGAATGTTCAGAGAGGTGAAGATAGTTCCTTAGTTCCTGCTGAAAGCGCGGCTGTTCAGACAGGTGAAGATAGTTCCTTAGTTCTTGCTGAAAGCGCGGCTGTTCAGACTGGTGAAGATAGTTCCTTAGTTCCTGCTGAAAGCGCAGCCATAATTGAGGAAAGCAAAGATATGGATAGCAATAAAGGTGGCAGGAGTAAAATGTCAAAAGCCCAACCTGTATGGCAGTTTTCGACGAGGAAGATTGATCATGATGAAGGTTATCTTCTCAGTCTAATGAGGGAAAAGGGAACAGCATATGGATCAGCCCCTCAATCAGCACTTATGTCGATTAGGAGCTTATTGATTACTATCTTAACTTTATGGATTCCTTTGACTCCTTTAATGTGGCTTCTCTATCGTCAACTTTCTGCTGCCAATAGTCCTGCAAAAAAACGAAAGCCAAGTAACCAGGTGGTTGGCTTTAATGATGTCGAGGGCGTCGATGCTGCAAAAGTCGAACTTATGGAGGTAAGCAGCCATCATTCTGAACTCCACAGTAACTAGTTTTGTAATTCTGGTGATAGTCAGTTTATTATCTCTCAACTGGCAAGCGTTTTTCCTTTTTTTTTTCCCTCCCTCACTTGTTAGGGTGGGAGTAGTAGTAGTAGTCCTTTGTTGCTTCATTTGATGAGTTGTAATGGATTCAACTAGTTTTGTGTATACCGATGCTAATTCAATGCTTTGATTCTGAAGATAAAAGCACATGCTTTTTGTATACGGCAGTTTGAATAGAGAGGAAACTTAGACTTATGTGAATACTAGCATTCAGAGTTGCAACAATTCGTTTCTGATGAAATGTCTTCCCCTCAAAAGAAATGGATTCCCTCTTTTTTCAATTATAGTTCTTTATGTTCAGGCAACCCATTTCCAGTAAGAATAGTCTAAACTGAATTCGCGTGAAAACAATTTAGTACATTCTTTAACAAAGAGTTGACTGTCTATGTAATGGATGTACATGTCGATCCATCTCAACATAGTAATAACTAATACAAGGGTTATCAGTTTCAATCATTTCGGGTTACTAACACAATGGGCTCTGGCAGCTCCTTTCGCCCACTGTAAAAAAATCTTTTATGGCTTCTGACATTTTTAAACAAAATCCTATTTCTTTCAGGCCAAATCGTCCAAAAAAGACACAGTGACAATGTTCTCCTAGCTACATTTTTCCCATCACTTACTGTCTGTAATCTCCAATACATAATTGTTTTCTTCACTTTCCTTGATAACACCGATGATATGTTAAACAGTGAGAACACAGTGGTCCAGTGCGTTAGAAGTAATCTGTTCCTCTCCGTACTCCTTGCATTAGTACCACCAACTCATAGAAATCCTCCCCTCCTTCTTAAGTTGTTATGCCTTGAGATAGCATTGCGCACTGAGCCAAGCAAAGAAAATTATTTTCTTCGACAAGAGGGGTTGCTATGATGGTAAGCAACCTCCGCTTCCAACCAAGAGGTTGTGAGTTCGAGTCTCCCCAAGAGAAAGGTGGGAAAATTCTTGGAGGGAAGGATGCCGGGGGTCTATTTGGAAACAGCCTTTCTACCCCAGGGTAGGGGTAAGGTCTAAGGTCTGCGTACACACTACTCCCAGACCCCACTAAGTAAGAATATACTGGGTTGTTGTTGTTGTTGTTGTAAGCTTAAACCAGCTTGAGCGAGAAACTTCTAACAGTCAAGGAGAAAAACGTAAACACCATTGAAGTACAACAATAGCTAGAAATTGAAATTCCTGATTTAGGAAATATCATAAAACTTGAATAGTTTCTTTTTCACATTTTTGGGATGAGGTAAAGAAACTTTTGTTAATACCGGCATCCAAAGATGCATAATTAATAAAGCGTTAATGACAGCTATGCAAAACTCAAGGCGCCAATGAAGTTCAAATATAGAAGTACGTCAGTTACATCCCTATGCTTACACCAACAAAAAAAGTTCAAGAGGCCTTTTGCTTTTAGTGCAGGGATTGTTGCAGAGCGCTTTCTCTCTCTCTCTCTCTGTGGTGTCATATATATATACATATGTGTGTGTGTGTGCGTGTGTGTATATATACATATGTATGTTTGAAATTGCTTTTAGTTTCTTTTCACATTTCTGTTGCTTTATAAAGAAAAGCCTCCACTTCCCGCTCCCCATCTCCCCCCACCCCCAAACCTTTCCTTTTATCCTGACTCGTCTTTTACGTTGCTAATGGTTAAGTGAGTATTTTGTTTAAGACGATGCCACTATTCGGTTTATATTGTTGAATTTGTTTCCTCAGATAAGGTGTCAAATTATTTCTCCTCCCATACAAGGTAAAGGGTTTTGTGCAGTTCATTTGCTATTATTATTTCCTTGGAACGATGAGTGTGATGAGTGAACCCAAGTAGATTGTTTCACTTTACAAGCTAGTAATTCCTTATTGGATTGTGAATAATTCATTTTCTTGTTTGTAGATAGTACTGTGCCTACAAGGAGCTATAAACTTCAGTAAACTAGGGGCAAAGTTACCAAGAGGTGTGCTGCTTGTAGGTCCACCTGGCACAGGAAAAACGTTACTAGCTCGTGCAGTGGCAGGAGAAGCAGGACTACCCTTTTTTTCCGTTTCTGCTAGTGAATTTGTTGAAATGTTTGTTGGAAGAGGAGCAGCTCGCATTAGAGACCTTTTCAGTGTAGCAAGAAAGAATGCTCCATCAATCATTTTCATCGACGAACTTGATGCTGTTGGAGGAAAGCGTGGCAGGAGTTTCAATGATGAAAGAGACCAAACTTTGAATCAGGTAAAACAAAGACTGAGACCCCAATCACCTCTTTGTGGTGTCTCCTTGTTTATCCGATGACATCTTGATTGATTAAAAAGTTTACCAGTAGTATCCTTCTGCTTTTTGTGCATCGTTAAGTTGGATGTTTAGTATTAACATAGCAAAAACAGTATAAAGCCATATGTTTATCATTACTACTGCAAGCTGACCCACTTTTAGTTATCTACCCTAATTTTTTTTTCTAAATAAACATTGATCCTGATGTCCTCATTACCCTTCACCTGGGAATACTTTTCATAACCAGTCACGTTTATCTTAAAAGTTATGTCATTGCTCTGCTGTCAAGCGACTAATATTTAAGCTGAATTTATCAATGTTTTGGTCATATCTTTCTTAAATCAGGTAGTATATGAATATGAATGATGGTTGGAACTATGACGCACCATTGTACATTATTTTGCGCCTCTCTTTTAACAACAGTTTTTCATGTATATATGCTTGGCCATAAATTTTTTTGTTTTATCAAACCTTTAATTTTCTTTAAAAGACAATTTTCATTTAGTATTGGAATGAACTGGACCGAAATGCATCGAACTGGATACGGAGGACCCATGTAGCGGACTCCAACTAGCTCCTGATTGTCCGTTTGCTCTCAATGAGGGCGTAGGAATTGAAACATTGTGCTACAAAATTGATACTTTTAGTTGTTGGTTATATTATGCATTTGTGGCTCAGAAAACCCTTCCGTTTTTCTAGTTGCTTACGGAGATGGACGGCTTTGACTCGGACTTGAACATCATTGTAATTGCTGCAACTAATAGACCAGAAGCTCTGGATCCAGCTCTATGTCGGCCTGGACGTTTCTCAAGGAAAATTTTAGTTGGGGAACCAGACGAAGATGGAAGGAGAAAGATCCTGGCCGTACACTTTAGAGGAGTGCCCCTTGAGGAAGACCTGGAGCTTGTTTGTGACCTGGTTGCATCTCTTACCCAAGGCTTTGTAGGTGCTGACCTTGCTAACATTGTCAATGAAGCTGCTTTACTTGCTGCTCGTAGAGGTAAGATTTAGACATATTGCATTTATTACCACCATTTCATTGCATTCAAAACCACTTAGTCTCTTGTTGGTTTTTGTGTAGCTAGCTAGTTTATGCATGTTATTGTAAATGTGTATAATTGGTAGCTAGCTGTTTTATTTGTGCTACTATAAATGTGTACCAACTATAAGCGCCATTCCTTTTCCCTCAAAAAAGGAAAAAGGAAAAATAAAGGAGCTAAAAAGGAGGGCCAGAAATGGAAGAAAAAGTTAGGAAGGTTTTTGATTGACGAGTATTCTATATCCCCTGCTCACCCCTGCATTAGCAGGGCTGTAATGTTTCTTTATTACAGACAAGCACTTCTTCCTATATAGTTCCATTTTTTTTATAAGGTAAATATGGTTTCCGTTTATTTAGTACGTGAGGAGCCTTATTTCTCCCTCAGCTTAAGAATTTTGTTGCCGCTCTTTATGAGACGATGGAAAACTATGCTTCTTATTCTACCATCAAAGAAAAGACAAATTTGTTTTTCAGCTTTACCCGAAAAGACTGATTGGTGTACTCATAGTTCTAATAACAATGTTACATATATATTTATGTTTTACAGGGGCTGATTCTGTCTCAAGGGAAGACATAATGGAATCCATAGAAAGAGCAAAATTTGGGATAAATGACAAGCAATTTAGCCAAGGCACAATAGGCAAGGAACTGGAAAAACTATTCCCTTGGGTTCCTTCTTTCATGAGGAGGAATAATATGAGAAGTGATGCGATGCAAGGACCTTTGGGGTATCAGACACTCAGCTGAAATATATGTTATTAACCATCTTGTTTGTATAATGTTTTCTCTACATGATCAAGAGTGTAATCCCGAGATGAGTTTGAGTTTAAATGGCGAATCATATGGTCAGTAAGGATTCATATAGCGATCCCAACTTGTTTGGGATTCAGGTGCAGTTGTATCATGCGGAAATTTATAGATGAATTTTTTTTGGCTGCTGTTAACAGAGGCATAGTTTTTGCATTAGGACGTTGCCATAATGTTTCGGGACTACTACAATATTGTTATAGTTTGGAAATTTTATACTCAACCATAATAATCCAAGTAGATCTGAGCACTATTTTATGGTGGATGAACTAATATGAAATTTGTGAGCTTGGTTGATCTGTTAGCTCTGTTGAATATATCCCTTGGCATTTATGAACATCAACTTTGATCATTTTCTTTTCCCAGCAAGTGCAATCTCTTTTTAGAGCCCGTTTGGCTTAGCTGATTTAGAGTAGCTGATAAGCATTAGGTGCTGAAAAATACTTTTAAGTGCTAAAGCTGATTTAAAAAATAAGTAGTTATGTGTTTGAATAAAAGTGCTGAAATTAATAGTAAGCAGCTGAATAACTGGGTATATGAAGGGTTTTGTTTTAAAAAAAAAGTATTTTAGAGATAAAATAGTAAACATTTTGGTCAAACCTAAAGTGTTTGTAAGCTGAAACTTGATAAGTACTTTTGGCTTATAAGCATTCATAAACACTTTTAATTTTACCAAACACGTAGATAAGCCAAAAAGTCCTTATAAGCCAGTTTGACCGGCTTATAAGCTTAGCCAAACACCCTCTTATTTTGTTTTCCCTATGCTAAGTGTTAACTTGAATTATTGTCATTGAGATATTTATAGGCAACAAATGGGTCCTTTCAAATATTGGCATGAAAAGTTGACTGTTCTTTTCTGAAAGTAACACTACCCATCCAGGAAAAAATTATTCAGGCATATAATTTGTCTTCATTGGTAGTCTTATTAATGATTTGGTTTTGCTTTAGATCATTGAGGCAGTTCCCTGTTGTTAGCAGTGCCAATGCATCTACTCATTAGTGTGTGACAATAAGGGTGATCTCTCTCTATATATAATTGATTTTGTGGCCAACATTTATCATACAAACTTAACTATAAACTACCATCAAGGGTTGTGGTAGGATGGATAGCATCCCTCTAACCTTAATCATACATCTCACCTTTGAACTTTGAGAATGGAAAAATTCTGGTAGGGAGCGCTTTCCCCTTTAATTGGTGTGAATGCGATAACATGCTAATGCGGGTACATGACGTTGATGGGAAGAAGACTTACCTGTAAACTAACTTTCTCCTACATAGATCTTTATTCTCTAAAGTCTTTCAAGAAGTCTTAGACGTCAAAAACCCGTTCTACGTGGATCCTACATCAAACTAAAGAAGGCAATTATATGTTGAGATTAATGTAATCATTTTCTAGTAAAAATCGATGAGAGAAACCAAAGTGCAAAAATATGAGTCGAAACAGTAATAGGCATTTTAGGAAATTTCCCTGTCGATTGATATTGCTCGAAAACTGCTATGCAAGCGCATCAAGAAACACAGGCAGTACGTTAGACTATACTGCTTCATAATATCTCTACATGAATGCGATACACTTTGTGCACTTATAATGGATCCATATTTACTTAAGAAGATAGAGAAAATTTCTATTAATTCCAACCATGAACAATACTAAGAACAATGAACTGGAAATTCCAACCATGAACAATACTAAGAACAAGGAACTAAAATAAAAGGAAAACAAGAATGGAAGGAGGTTCCAGAATGCTCCAACAAGAGCTAAAAGCCAAAATAAAGAAACGACTTAGCATTCGCGTAAGGATCGTCTCCGTGTTAAGTTTTCTTTTTAATATGGAAAGATATTAAAAAGACGGTGAATGGGAAATGGAGGAAAAATAAAAATTTTGAGTAAAAATTTTAAGGTTCCCTCTCATTTTAATGAGACTTTGTACCTCATTGGTAGAGAATAAGAATTTTGGTGGGTTTATATACAAATGCACTTCATGTAGCTCTTAAAGAGTTAGGAGGAAGGCAAGCATCGCGCCGCCGCCGTCGTCGCTTGCTCGGCTTCGGCTTCGGATTTGGTCAAGTGCTCCTCCCCCGTGGCCAAGTGCTCCTCCTACGAAGTAAGTGCATGCTCCACCATGGAGGATGACGGGTCTCTCAACTACTGCTATAAATATGAGCAGCAGTAGTTGGAGAAGACACACAGAAACTTGAAGGCTCTCCTCTTCAGTTTAGACTCAACGTTGGCTATACTTTGCATTCCTTCCTCTCAGAATTTCCATTCGACTTCTGAGTTCTCCTCCCTTGTTCTGCATTGTTTTAAACTACAAACAAAGCGTCCGTAAGTGTGATTTGCTGCCGAACTTTGTGTTCGCAGAAACACTGGGGTTTGAAGTACTGCTACACCAGTGTGTAATTCGTTCTATCCTGGGAGGAAATAATCGATAACCTCGGGTACTAGGAGGGGATTAAATTCCTTAAGGAAATACTATGAATTCAGTGGGCTCGAATTAATTACTATTTTATTTATATTTACGTTTATACTCTAACGTTCTATTTTTCAGAATTATTATTTACAAATACAGGATAATAACCAAGGAACCAACAAGATTAAGGAATTTAATAATTTTTATTTCTGTATTTGTGTTATCCTTATTATTCTCGAAACTAAAACCTTTGTGGTTTTTTGTACTCTCATTTTGGAGAGTAAAGCCTTCGTGGCGTTTTGTTGGAGATTAAAACGTACGTGATTTTGTAACTCCAGTTTAAAACGTTTGTTTTATGACATTTTTTACAGAAAAATGGCAAATGAAAGCGGAAACCAAGCTGTTCCGATGTTGACTGTCAACGCATCGACAAGCCATGTTCCGACGGTGACTGTCAACACATCGACAAGCCGAACACCGGCGTTGGCACCGGTAGAAAAATCCGTAAAAATTTTCGGGATTGATTTCAAGCGCTGGCAGCAGAAGATGTTCTTCTACTTGACTATGTTATGTCCGCAGAATTTCATCAAGGAAGAAGTTCCTGATCTGCCCGATGAAACTCCAGAGAATGAAAGCTTTCTCATGATTGAGGCGTGGAAGCATTCTGACTTTTTGTGCAATAATTATGTTCTTAGCGGACTGGATAATAATCTGTATAATGTATACAGTGGCGTGGAGACGTGAAGAGAATTGTGGAATGCGCTTGAAAAGAAATACAAAACTGAAGATGCCGGGATGAAGAAATTCGTCGGGGCAAAATTTTTGGACTACAAAATGGTAGACAACAAGTCTGTTATTACCCAAGTCCAGGAATTGCAAGTGATTATTCATGATCTACTTGCTGAAGGTATATTTCAAATAAATACTGATGTTGAAAGTAAAATTTTTAGTATTTTTACTAACGGAATTTTCATTGAAGGTCTTGTCATCAATGAAGCATTCCAAGTAGTAGCGATAATTGAGAAGTTGCCTCCATTGTGGAAGGACTTCAAAAATTATTTGAAACACAAAAGAAAGGGGATGTCCCTTGAAGATCTCATTGTTCGATTGAGAATCGAAGAGAACAATAAAGCTGCTGAAAGGAGAGGCCGTGGAAATTCAACAGTAATGGGAGCAAATATTGTTGAAGACAACAAAAAGAGGAAGAAGGCTTCTGGTCCGAAATACAACCCAAGCAAGAAGTGGTTCAGTGGAAACTACTACAACTGTGGAAAAACCGGACGCAAATCTACGGAGTGTCGTGCTCGGAAGAAAGACAAAAAAAGAGGTCAAGCAAATATGGTAGAAAAACATGATGATGTTGATGACTTATGTGTCATGCTTTCTGAATGCAACTTGGTGGGAAATCCGAAGGAGTGGTGGATTGATTTTGGAGCCACTCACCATATTTGTGTCGTGAGAGAAGCAATTTTTACATATGCTTCTGCTGGACCCGAAGAGACGCTTTCTATGAGAAATGCTGCTACAACAAAAGTTGAAGGATATGAGAAGATATTTCTCAAGATGACTTTTGGCAAGGTCATGACTTTAAACAATGTCCTTCATGTTCCCGAGATAAGAAAAAATTTAGTCTCTGCCGGACTTCTTGTTAAACACGGTTTTAAGTGCGTTTTTGTGTCCGACAAGGTTGTAATAAGTAAGAATGATATATTTGTAGGAAAATATTACCTTACCGAGGGCCTTTTCAAGCTGAATGTAATGATTATTGAAAAATAATAATAAAATTTCAGCTTCGTCTTACTTACTTGAGTCAAATAATTTATGGCATGAATGTTTGGGTCATGTCAATTATAAAACCTTGCGGAAAATGATTAACTTGGAAGTATTGCCTAAGTTTGAATGCGAAAAATTAAAATGTTAAATATGTGTGGAATCTAAGTATGTTAAACATCCTTATAAGTTGGTTGAAACGAATTCAAATCCTTTAGACTTAATTCACACAGATATTTGTGACATGAAGTCAATACCATCTCGCGGTGGAAAGAAGTATTTCATAACTTTTATTGACGACAGTACTCGATATTGCTATGTTTACTTACTTAATTTTAAAGATAAAGCAATAGACGCATTCAAACAATAGAAAAATGAAGTTGAAACGCAACTTAACAAGAAAATCAAAAAGATAAGAAGTGATATGGGTGGTGAATATGAATCTTCTTTTGAACAAATATGTTTAGAATATGGAAATATTCATCAAACAATGGTCTCTTACATGCCCCAATCCAATGAGATTGCAGAAAGAAAGAATCGTTCATTAAAGGAGATGATGAACGCATTATTGCTAAGTTATGGATTGCCACAGAACTTGTGGGGGGAAGCCGTTCTTACGGCTAGCCGAATACTAAATCGAGTACCCCATAGCAAAACGCAATCCATTCCATATGAAAAATGGAAAGGAAGAAAGCCCAACTTGAATTATTTGAAAGTGTGGGGGTGTTTGGCAAAAGTGCAAGTTCCTAAACCCAAAAGGGTAAAAATAGTACCAAAAATAGTTGATTGTGTTTTCATAGGATATGCGACCAATAGTAAAGCATATCGATTTTTGGTTCATAAATCAGAAAATTCCGACATTCATAATAATACGGTTATAGAATCAGATAATGCTGAGTTCTTTGAAAATATATATCCATATAAAAAGGAATGCGAGTTGATTGGTGAAGGATCTAAACGACCTCGGGAAGAAACAAAAGAAAGTACATTTAATCAGGAGAATCCAAGA
>MU707393.1:22817-36971 GCA_026770625.1 Nicotiana glauca
AAAGAAAAATGAAAGATGATGGCACTATTGATAAATTTAAGGCAAGACTTATTGTCAAAGGGTATAGACAACGAGAAGGTCTTGACTACTTTGATACATACTCTCCAGTGACGAGAATTACGTCCATACGAATGCTAGTAGCTTTACCTGCAGTTTATGATCTTGAAATTCATCAAATGGACGTAAAGACAACATTCTTAAATGAAGATTTAGAGGAAGAAATTTACATGGAACAACCTGAAGGATTTTTGGTTCCAGATAAAGAAAAGAAGGTATGTAGACTTGTTAAGTCCCTCTACGGACTAAAACAAGCACTCAAACAATGGCATGCGAAATTTGACCAAACAATGTTGTCAAATGATTTTAAGATAAATGAATGTGATAAATGTGTGTACATTAAAAATGTTCCAAATCACATAGTCATTGTTTGCCTATATGTGGATGATATATTGATAATGAGTAATGACATTGCCAACATAAATGCAACTAAGCGTATGTTAACTAGCAAGTTTGATATGAAGGACTTGGGAGTTGCAGATTTAATTCCGGGGATTAAGATCCAAAAGACTCCTCAAGGTTTGGCATTGTCACAATCTCATTATATTAAGACAGTACTTGAAAAATTCAAGCGCTCAAGCTTTAAAGTTGCAAAGACTCCAATTGACGTGAATATTGCATTAGCAAAAAACAAAGGCCAAATCATATTATAATTGGATTATGCTCGTGTGTTGGGATGCTTAATGTACATCATGAATTGTACCCGACCAGATATAGCTTGTGCTATAAGTAAACTGAGTCGATACACGAGCAATCCAGGTCAATCTCATTGGATGGACATGAAACGAGTTTTGGGATATTTAGAACATATCCAAAACTTTAATTTGCACTATAGTAAATATCCTGCGGTGATTGAAGGATATTGTGATGCAAATTGGATCACCGGTTCAACTGATTCGAAGTCAAAGTGGATATGTATTCACTATTGGCGGAGAAGCCGTATCTTGGAAGTCATCCAAACAAACTTGTATTGCCCGCTCTACAATGGAGGCTGAGTTCATATCCTTAGATAAAGCCGGTGAAGAAGCTGAATGGCTCCAAAATTTCTTGGAAGACATTTCATTTTGGTCCAAACCGTTGGCACCAATATGCATACATTGCGATAACCAAGCGGCAATTGGAAGGGCTGGGAGCGTTGTGTATAATGGTAAATCTCGCCATATACGACGAAAACATAAAACCGTTAGGCAATTACTCTTTAGAGAAATTATAACGATTGACTATGTAAAGTCAAGTGATAATGTGTCGGATCCACTTACAAAAGACCTAACTAGAGAGGTAGTTGAGAAATCATCGAGGGAAATGAGACTATGGCTGAGAACAAGTCATTGTGGCGGTAACTCTACCTATAAGACTGGAGATCCCAAGATCTAGATTCAAGGAGATCAAACAAAGTCATTAATGACGGTTCAACATTGTCAACAAACATTTTGGTCCATTCTCGTGATGAGACAATGTCCAGTACCAAGGATAAGGTTTTTTAATGATTTCTAAATTTGATACGGGGTATATCAAATAGTGTATCCACGGGATAACACGTTTAGGAATCACCTATGTAAGTGTGAAGTGTTAGCCGCTTCAAGGAGAATTCTGCAAGACCAATTCTCTACGCACTTATAAAATCAGGCGGTGTTTATGGCTGAAACGAACACAACAATGAGAACCAAAGACATTTAAGGGTTGATTGTGTGACTTATGGTTGTCTAGGTATACACTAAAGTTCGACGGTTCAAAGATATCAAATCCACCGATCGACCGAGTATATCCAACATAAGTTCACTAAGGAAAGTTCAAAGGGAAACCTACTTATCCATATGCAATTAATCCTTATTTGCGAATGACACAAGTTTTCATGCATACTTCCGTGATATAGCCATTCCCCATTCATGTGGGGGATTGTTGAGTTTTCTTTTTAATATGAAAAGATATTAAAAAGGGGGTGAATGGAAAATGGAGGAAAAATAAAATTTTTGAGTAAAAATTTTAAGTTTCCCTCTCCTTTTATTGAGACTTTGTCCCTCATAGGTAGAGGATAAGAATTTCGGTGGGTTTATATACAAATGCACTTCATGTAGCTCTTAAAGAGTTAGGAGGAAGGCAAGCCTCGCGCCACCGTCGTCGTCGCTCGCTCGGCTTCGGCTTCGGCTTCGGATTCGGTCAAATGATCGATTGATTGATTAATATTTTGGACCAAATTTATTTGTTAATAGTAAATATTAACGTAATATTATCCATGTTAGTAACGGATGTTTTCCAATCCGTGTATTGTGTTGCAATAGCAGCCGCCTAGTGCACCTCCTACCATGGCCAAGTGCTCCTCCCACCATGGCCAAGTGCTCCTCCCACCAAGCAAGTGCAAGCTCCACTATGGAGGGTGACGAGTCTCTCAACTACTGCTATAAATATGAGCAGCAGCAGTTGGAGGAGACACACCGAAACTTGAAAGCTCTCCTTTTCAGTTAAGACTCAACGTTGGCTATGCTTTGCATTCCTTCCTCTCAGAATTTCCATTCGACTTCTGAGTTCTCCTCCCTTGTTCTGCATTGTTTTAAACTACAAACAAAGCATCCGTAAGTGTGATTTGCTGTCGAACTTTGTGTTCACAGAAACACTAGGTTTGAAGTGCTACACCAGTGTGTAATTCGTTCTATCCTGAGAGGAAATAATCCATAACCTTGGGTACTAGGAGGGGATTAAATTCTTTAAGAAAACACTGTGAATTCAGCGGGCTCGAATTAATTACTGTTTTATTTATATTTACGTTTATACTCTAACGTTCTATTTTTCAGAATTATTATTTACAAATACAGGATAATAACCAAGGAACCAACACTCCGTAGCTATCCCACTTTATATCCATATACCCTTGTCTTAGCCAGGGTCCCAAACGTCATTTGACAGGTTCTTTGGCGGATATTTGGGCATGCTTCTCTTTTTAATGGGAGAAATTTAAAAATAGCCATATTTATAACCGGTTGTTCAAAAATAGCCCAATTTCAAAAGTAATCAAAATTTAGCCACTTTTCATGTAAAGATAAATCTGAGCGAAAACACTGTTCAAAACCCGGAAAACACTGTTCAAGCATACTTATGCTGGAACTCCAGCATATTATACTGGAGTTCCAGGATAAGTATGCTGGAACTCCAGCATAATATGATGGAGTTCCAGCATAATATACTGGAGTCAACAAAGTATACCGGTCCAGCATAATATGCTGGAGTTCAGACACAGGAGCACCGAACTCCAGTATATTATGCTGGACCGGTCTCTGTTGCAGCAAAATAGTGACTATTTTTCATTGACTTCGTAAACGCTGACTATTTTTGAATAACCAGTCCGAAAACTGGCTATACCGTGCTATTTTTACCTTTTTAAGGGATCCACTTTCACCACCTTTGTTATCTTGGGCCGCATTCATAACAATACCCCTACTGTCAATAAGAACCTTGTCCTCAAGGTTGAGGTTAGGAACAATGGTTGTAGAACACTCCCCACCAAATTTCTCCAAACCAAAGTGCTCTCTAGGGCTAAAGAATAAGCTGTGACCTTGTATATTTGCTGCAACAACAAATACTGCTTTTGAAATTGTAGAGGGATAGAGCTCCATTGCAAATGATATGCAGGCACCACCAAAATTAAGTCCCACCAAAAACACCCTCTAGCTCTCCCCGTCAGCAAGCTTTGAAAGAAAATCATGGAGTGGTTTTGTATACTGTGATAGGCTGGTGATGCTATTTGTGTCAAAAGAAAGAATGTACTGCAGTCATTTTAAATCCAGCGTTGTCTAACAGCGCAATGGTTTTATACCAATACCAAGCTCTTAATCCACCACAATGAACAAGGATATAATGGTTCTTCTCTAAATCATCAATTGTTAATTCCCTGGCTGCCTCCTCCAGACAATTAACTTCTTGGATAACATCATTCAATGCAACCAAAATGTGAGTAAGAGCAGAATACATACTTTCACTATCTGTAGGGTGAACATTTTACCCGCAGATAGAAGTAGAAATATATTTAGAATTGTGATTAGCTGTTGAATAATTAAATTAGCTACTTTCGTCAGCCGATAATCCAAGATACAAATTGCATAAACTGTGCGGAGCTTAATCCCATTGACACTATTGATGCTTGATTGGTACTGTAGAGGAACTATATTGCTTGCTGGCTCAAACCACACTGCTTTGTGAATATATTGCAAAAGCTCCTCTTGAACCTGCCACTTATCTCGATAAATCTGAACAAGCTCCTCTAATGTAGTGGAAAAGCATGCATAGAGAACAATGTCACTGTACTGACACTCAGTCATAAAGGTTAGATTTGTCAGCATGGATTCTTCACGTCGTTGTGATGAAACAATGTTGTGAAAAGCATGGACACGTTGTGCCTCGTAGCATGCAAGAGTAGCTCGCTGGTGTATTTTGCAATACGTGGTTGCCAATGTACGTACCAATGAGGAGTAAGATTGGAAAAGATAATTTTTCCACTGTTCGTGTGTGATTTTCTCCATATCTACAGATGGTTCAATAAGCAAAAATTCTTTTGCAACAACAACCACATATATTGCTCCATTGTATATCTTATCAGAATGAATCAGCGGTCCCTGTCCCACCGTTGCTAGCTCCAAATACGAACTGATCACTCTAACAAATAGTATGGTATCTGGTTGATTCCCAGCGGGTTTCATCAAATAATTCAACTTCAATGCACCCTCGAAATATTTCTCAATTGCCGTCGTACTACTTGCCCCCTGACAAGATGTCCCCATTCTAGTTAAGACTATAGGTTTACTGATAAACTCCATCCTCTGCTGACACTTACAGTCCAGCTAAAAGTGATTAGTCGATTTGTTATCAATAAGCAATTGCAGCAGCTGTAGGCTTAGTGATAATACTAGTGATATTTAAACCATTAATGATATTAATATCCGTAGTAGCCTGACACTGTCTCATGGAAGTACGTAGGAACAAGCGTCATAGTATTTTTCCCAGCTGATCCACAACATGACTCAACAATTTTGGTTATCTTTGTAAGCACAATAAATGATATTTCATCAGCAAGTTGTTTCGATGCAAGATGGATTAAAGGAGTACCCGGAAGTGTCTGTGATCCTTTGGCATAGTTTGTTACCAGATTCTCATGACCAAGTGATGTAGGGGCTAACACTAATTTCAGCCATGTGGTTGACAATAATGGATCCTCCGAAGCATAAGCTAATTCCCTTGGTGTTAAGAGCCATAAAAACGATGGCCAGTGATGACCCTAATAAGACCTTGGCGGCCCAATTGAGGGACATGATATGGAAACAAGCTAAACTTGTTCACCAAGGTAAGAGTACTGAGGAATACCCGTAAGAGCTTGCTGGCAAACTCCACGTTAAGCTCCAATACAATGGTAGAACTATTCTGAAGAACTTCAAAGTCATCATCCAATAACAAAAGTGCTTCAAGACAGAAAGCTAATAGATATTCCAATACTACAAAGTGAGACTTTCTATCATGCAGTATTGAGCTATTTGTCCCCTGCCCAGTATCACAATTTTTATCGTCAAGCCATATCATCAATCTTTGCCCTGTGTCCAACCAGGGACATCAATACATGTCAATGTCAATTGCAAGCCACCCAATGGCTTGAATAACTTCTTTCATCATGCTGTGTTTCATTGGCTCTTCAAAGAATTCTCTTAGATTTGGACTGTTAAATGAAAGCTTTATGGAATCTATAATGAAGTTATTAATTACACCAGATGTAGAGTCCACATGCCTTAGAGAACTTCCACCCCACCGAGTGGCAACATCATGCGCCACCGAGAGCAAATGGAAGTTGTAAGCATTTAGTCTTGTGCACCAATGTGATTCTATACATGGTCAAGATATCACTCTTAAATTCGAGGTACCTTATTGTAGAGCCAAGATCAGAAGAGCATGCATATTTATACCTGCACATCATATCATCAAATACCTTGTGTGGAGTGGTCACTGCTCTATTAGGACAAGGAACTGCTGCGAAAATGTCCTTCGCTGGCTTTATATTGAACATCTTGTGGCCAAACTCCATGTAAAGCTTCTGTACAGATTCGCTGAACCATAATTTTCCTTCGACATTGCTCAAGCAAATAGCATTATCGCCAGCACAAGATCCTGTTGCACATTTTCTGGTAGCAGGTCTAGCTGCGGAACCGGGATGCAGAGGCGGATCTAGGATTTCGATAATATGGGTGCACTACTAAAAAAAGAGAGAAACTAATTAAGTGTTGAACCAAGTGCACCATTCAACTTTTGTGGAGCATGGGTGCCAATATATAATACTGGACAAATTTTAGAAAATACGTACATAAAATATCTAATTTGACGGACGGACCATGGGTGCACGTGCCCCGTATTGCAGGCTATAGATACGCTCTTGCCGGGATCAAATTGGAAATGAAGTAATGAGCAGTCCCATACCTATACAGTCCACTAGATTCAGGCATTTGATCGAACATGTTGTAAGCAACTATAGGTCGCTCAAAATGTAAAGAAAGCTCCATCCAACTGTTGAAGAAAACAATACCCAAATCAGGTTCTAAAAAGCAAGTACGAAATCCTGAATCAAATTCTACCTCAGAGTATGTGATAATAGGAGCAACGGGCAGAACTTTGAAACCCCTCTAACAATGTATCCCCAACTTTAATAACAAGAGATTGTGGATCAAGAGCTGTCTAGGCATGGGCCGCTCAAGTGTAAATGGGGCTCAAGGCCAAAGTTTAATATGAGACCTAAATATTTATAAAAATGTTATATTATATATTTTTATTTAAAATCTATTCTTCTAGCTTTTTGGGATGCAAAGTTGTTAATAACTTTATTATAATCAATTTTTTTTAGTAATTCTTTTTCAATTGATAATATAACCAAGTCATTTAATCTTTCCTGAGACATTGTTGATCTTAGATACGATTTTATCAATTTTAATTTTGAAAAACTTCTTTCTGCTGAAGCAACTGTTATAGGAACTGTTAACATTATTCTATAAGTAATATAAGCATTTGGAAAAGAATCAAGTCTTTTTATTTGATTGAGTATATCGATTGGAGTATTATCTTCTACTTCTAGTATTTCTCTTAACACTTTTAATTCGGACAATAAGTCTAAACCATCAATATCTGAGTGATTGTTGTGTTTTAAGGAACCTTCAAGGTTAAGACAATATTTCTTCAATTTCTCATCATCTAATGATCTCAAATTTTTACCATTAAATAGGAAACCAAAGATACTTTCATATACTTCAAACTGTTCAAATCTATTTTGAAGTGAAAAAATGGCTTGATCTACTATATATAAGAAGTAATTAACTCTAAAAGATTCTTCAGGAGACTTTGTGATTTTATTATCAACAATTTCATCAAACTGTTTCTTTCTATGTATTACACGTTTATTACGAAATTCAGGTTCTATATTCATCTCAAATGCAATTTTCTTAGCTGAAATCATAGCATTTGTAAATCCTTCTTCTCTATATTTTTCAAAAAAAAATTAGACCTCTTAGTTGATATATGGCAACATCAATAAGCATATCTTTTGATTGTAAACTTTTGCTAACTAAATTAACAACAAATAATACATCATACCAAATAGTCATGCCCAATAAAAATTTAAAAATTTCAAGCTCATAAGTTGCTAGACAACTTGCTTCACTTTTTATTTTTGGATTCTCACTAACTTCTACTAATTTTATTAAAGCATCTCTTATTTGCGGAGCCTGAAATCTTATTGCTTTACTACTTTCAATACGACTTTCCCAACGTGTTTGTGATAGTGATTTAAGAGTTAGACTGGGTAAACTATCTTTTAAAATTTTCCACCGCTTAGTGGAAGAAGAAAATAATGAATATATACGTTGTACTACTCCAAAAAACGATATTGCCTTCGTACAGGAGTTAGCCATGTCGCNAGTTATCATACCCTTGTCCTCTTATATTATCAATATCAAGTCCAATATTTTTTATTTCATCTAGAATAACTTCAAAAATACCTTTTCTACTTGTATCATCCACTTTTAAAAACTCTAAAAAATATTCAGTAATTTTTATTGGAGTTGATGAAATATCCACACTTCGTAATATAAAAGACATTTGTTCTTGATGGTTTATATCCGGGGTACAATCAAGTATGATTGAGAAATACTTTGTTTCTTTAATCTTTCCAATAATAATATTCTTAATTTCACTTGCCAATAAATTTATCAATTCATTTTGAATGTTATGTCCGAGGTAATAATTTTGAATTTTATTATATTTAATTCGCCGAATATGTTCTTGCATGATAGGTCAAATTCTGCAATCATTTCAATAATACTTAAAAAATTTCCATTGTTTTCTTGATAAATCTTTTCTTTTTTCCCCAAAATGCCAAATTATTTTTACCAAGAGCTTTTATGACGGCAATAATTCTCGACAATACATTTCGCCAGTGCTCTCTATCTCTATTGATTTGGTCTTGCATATCTTTATTAATTATTTTATTTTTGCACAATCTCATTTCTAAGTCAATCCATGAACTCATATTAATAATATGTTCGCTTGTTGTTTCATGAGTTTTAAGCTTAGTACTAATATTTTTCCAATCTCTACTACCTTTACTAGCTAGTTTACTAATACTAGCGCTAGAATTTGTATTAAATAGCTTGCAACAAAAACAAAATATTCTATCAAAATCTTTGGAATAAACCAACCATCTTCTTTCATGTTTTTCTCCATTTGCTAATTTTTGATAATAATGTGTAGTAGAAAAGTACCTTAAGGATTTATCCTTTGAAAAATCTATATCAGTAATTCTTGTTGGTCCCTTTTCTACTAATAAATCTCTCAACTTTGTATCAATATTAGTCCATTGATTAGGATCATATATATTTTTATTAATATTATTATTTAATTCATTTATTAGTTCTTGATATTTTTGAGAATCTTCGTCAGATTTCTCATAAACCTCTTCTTCTTCAATTTGGATTTTGTTATCATCTGACTCAACTAAGTTAGTGACTTAGCTTGTTCATCTACGGAACATTCTCCTTTATTTTGCGATTTAGTTTTTTTTATTGTTTGTCAAAAATTTGTCAAGAGCTCCTTTCTGAGATTTTATTAAATTTTCAACTTTTCTTTTCTTTTGGATTTTTGAATAACCAGATGCATATTTTCTTGTTGACATATTTATATTATAAAAATAAATAAATAATATGTACAAATTAGAATTAATAAAATAATAAATATCAAATAAAAATAATACTAGAAAGTTAGAATAATATTACCCGATAACTAGCTGAATCAAGAAATTTGAAGACTTTGAATCCTTGATTCCAATTCCAAAATATCCAGTTGTTGACTGAATCTAGTAGAAAAAACTAAGAAGATGAACATAAATCATAAAGAAAGAAGAATAAGAAGAAGAAAGGTACGTCTCTTCTGCCAGAAGATTTCTGAAATGAAAGAATTAAAGAAAGAAGAATAAATGATGAAAATTGAATAGTAGAGAAAGAAAGGAATAAGGAGATATTAAACAAAGAAAGGAAGCTCCGTAATGAAAGAAAGAGAAAATTGAAACGTTGGGACTTGGGGTTGGGGTTGGTAAATTATTGGAAGAATAAAAAGTAAAGTTGTCCAATTAAATTAAAGTGACAGCTATACTTTTTACTATTTTAAGTTTTAATTTATTAATATATTTAAACTTTTTCTTTTTTTATTTATTTAAAAAGTATAAAAGTATTATATATACATATATTATTATTCTTAAAAAAAGGGGCCCTCCAAAATTGGGGGCCTAAGGTACTTGCCTTACCCCTATATAGTTAGAGCCGCCCCTGTGTTGAGGTTTCATCAACTAAATTAAACTCACTCTCATTGAGAATGACTAACCCAATGCTGCACAAGTAAAAAAAAAAAAAAAGGAAAAATCGATTGTCAAAGCCGATCGATGTTGGTCGGTAATCGGCAAAAATTGACTAAAAACCGACTAAAAACCTGACTGATTTGTGGCAGTCTGTTAGATATTTTCAGTCAATTAAATTCCACAAATGACCAAAAAGAAAAAATCAATCAAAAAACTGACGGAAGTCTGTCCGTACTTTCAATTATGTAATAAAAAATGCACAATTTGGAAATTGATCCGGAGTCTATACTGCAAAATATATATTCAACATGTTATAAGGTCAACTAAACGGACTATATATAGCAAGTGAAATTAAACTTGCTACATAGAAAATAAAACATACTCTATATACTAATTACTAACATGCTATAATAGATTAAATTATGGTGCATATAAGTCAAAACTTAATTAGGATAATCATCCAGCAGCAACATGTGGAGATTGTTTGGTCAACTGATTAACAAGTGTTGGACAGGATTAAAGTTGTCCTAATCAAATGGCACTCATGTCGTCCGATACTTATTCAAAGCTGCACACATATTGTCGCACATCCCTTCTTGCAGCCTATATAAACCCTAACCATTTGTTTTATTTTCTCAACATTACTAGTGATTAGTAACAAAAAACATTCTCTATTTATATTATTTATTTTGTACGTACGTTTAATTCCTATTTCAAAATGGATTCTCAGAAAGCCAGTTACCATGCAGGAGAAGTTAAGGGCCAAACTCAGGTAAATATCAGTCTCAAATTTTACATTCTTTAATTAAGCAGATAGATAAATTTTGGATTAATTGACATGTGATGTTTGTTCATAATATTCTGCTGAATATATCTTTCAGGAGAAAGCTAGCCAGATGATGGACAAAGCTAGAGATACAGTCCAATCTGCTCAGCAATCCATGCAGGAGGTTTGCCATTGCACCTTTTATTTTCTCCCTCCGTTTCATTTTATATACCAGTGGTTGACTGAGTATGAAGAATAAGTAACTAAGAAAGAAAGACTTCGTTTGGCACATATTATAATTACTCGTAGAATTTATGACCTTAAATATACCATAATATTTATGTAGTCATAATTTATTAAAGCATGCCATATTATTATAATTAATATAGAGGATGTTTTATAAAGTAAAAGAGTTTTCTAATTAATATAGAAAAGTATCATCTTTTCAGAACTGACGAATTACCACCATATAAAATTGAGCAGAGGAAGTAGTAATATCGCATATATAGAGAGAGATACAGAGAGAGGGAGAAGGAGAAAAAAATTATATTAAATGCCTTTTTACTTAATATCATAATATTAATTAAGTCATTAAAATTGATGGCAGACTGGGCAGCAGATGAAGGCCAAGGCACAAGGGGCTGCTGATGCAGTGAAAGATACTGTTGGAGCCAACAAGTGAATTGGAGAAATTCAATTTTTGGTTTTCTTTAATATTTATTTTGTTTTTGTAACCGACCTAATTTGTTTGGGACTGAGGCATAGTTATCGTTATTTCTTTATTTAGTTTTTGTATTGAGATAAAGGCATTATGTTGGTTTAAGAGCAAGTGCATAGGTCTCTTCTTTCAACATGTAGATCGAGAGACCACTTAGTGAATTTCATTATTCGTTAAATACCTATGTTCAATGCATGTATTTCGTTGTTTTCAAATTCTCCTGATTAAGGGTATTATCTTTCCGTGGCACTTAAAAATACCTAAAACAAAAGTGAAAAATTGCACACTTAGAAAAAGTTTGAAACACTATCGACCTAAAACAATTTTAATTTGAGTTATCTTCATCTCTGCACTAAATTAAATCGGCTTCCTTTATGTCAAGAGATTCATTACATAAATACACATACGTACAAAATAATTTAATTTTTATCTTATTTACACAGTATAATTTTTCGATAAATGAGATTCAATTGAACCCCTATTCGAACTATGTAGCTCCACCTCATAGACACTGGAATCTGCGCGATGAAGTTGTCCAATATGATGTATGAAATCATAAAAACTCATTAATTGCAAAAACTAGAACCAATATACTCCCTCCGTTCCGGTTTATATATGTGAACGAACCTATTTCCTTTTTGGTTAGTTGCAAAAAGAATGACCCCTTTCTAAGTATGAAAACAATTTAGGTCAAACTTACAACTCTATCCTTAATGAGAAGCTTTTATAACTACACAAATACTTTGGACCCTTTTTTAACTTGTTTAGGACCACAAATTCCAAAAGTTTTTAATTTTTCTTAAACTCTGTGCCACATGTTCAAATAAATTGGAACGGAGAAAGTATATTTTTAATATGGTAATCATGGCCTTCGCTGTAAAAGGCTATATTCTTTGCCATGCAAAAACAAGTTAGAGCACTACACAAGTATACATTGTACATAGAAATTTACATGGTGAGATTCATGAAGTACTCTGAATGTTATACCATGTTATCATGCTATGTATAAAACTTGCACTAATAACTATAAGTTTGACAAATGTACATAAGTAATTTTCAATTATAAAATAGTTATTTGGAATCTGGTTTAGGGGGTCGACGATTGAAAATCAGTAGAATCAGCATAGTGAGAGAAGTATAGACTGTTGGGTTTGTTATTAATAATAATAACAAAAGAGGCGTGAATGGAAAATGGTGGGAAAAGAAATGGAGGGAAGTGAAATTTTGAATGAGTTCATTTCACTTATGCACTCTGTCCCTCATTGGTAGAAGGAAAGAAAATCTTTGTGTATATAAAGAGAAACTCATCTTTTAGCTCTTAAAGAGCTAAGAAGAAGGCACGCCTCGCGCCGTCATCGTCGTCACTCGACTTCGGCTTCAGATTGATTAATCTTTTTGGACAAAATTCTTTTTAGATATTTAATTAATTAATTAAATTAATTAAAGAAAATTCAATCCGAAATGACCCATGACCTGGTCCGGTCCGGCTCATTTTTCTTTCCCCGATTATCTTAATCAGTTTTATATTTCCCGCAATATTTGAACAACTATGGCTGTTCTGAAACAGTGTCACACTTGTTCCAACAGCTATGGCTGTTCTGAAAAGTTGCAAACCTCTTCAGAAACAGCACCAAGGTGGCTATAAATATACCTTCAAATCCCATAATATTTAATTACGAAATTTTCTGATTATTATTCTTCTTCTTCTGCACAAAAATATTCCAGTGTGTTTTACAACCATCGAGTGGTTCGCCGATCACCAGAGTTTTAGGTACCGATACACTGGTGAGTTAAATCGTTCTATCCTAAAAGGATATATTCCAGAACCTCGAGTACTTGAGGGGAATAATTTCCTTAAGGACACACTGTGTATTCAGTGGGCTCGATTTGTTCCTACAACGTTTTCAGAATTTATTTTGAAGAAGTTTACTGTTTTCAGAATTAATTACTACTAACTTTCTGTTTTTGTTTTCAGAAAGATTGTTCTTTAATTTATTTTCAGCAATACAGATACGTAACAATCTTAAGGAAATTATATTTATTACATTCTGTATTCTGTCTGGATTTTACTATTCTCATTTGAAGATATAAAAACTTTATCAGGCTATTGAAATTTTGAAAACGATTTGAAGAACATAAAAACTTCATCGTTTTTCTGTAAAACAATATATAAAAATATTAGTTATTTTTTACGTACTGTTTATTTATTACAGTATTATTTACTATTTTGATTTTGCCATTAACTAATTTCTTCTGTTGTTGACAATAAGAAATGGCAAATAAAAATGAAAATCCTTCTACGACTGTTAGTGAAACGACGATAGCCTTGTCAAGCCGCACTGCTGTTCCTCCGGCTAAGAAACCTGGGAAGTTTTCTCGAACCAACTTCAAAGGATGGCAGCAAAGAGTGTTCTTCTGGCTTACCACACTTGGTATGCAGAAATTCACTAGTGAAGAGCCTCCAATGCCTGCTGTGGACATGCCGGATAATAAAAAGTTCATGGTTGTTGAGGCGTGGAAGCAGGCAGATTTTCTTTGCAAAGGCTATATCTTAAGTGATTTAGAAGATTACTTGTACAATGTGTACTGTGCAATGAATACTTCGAAAGAATTATGGGACGCACTTGAGAAGAAGTACAAGACAGAAGATGCATGCTTGAAGAAGTTCGTTGCTGCCAAGTTTCTAGACTATAAAATGATAGACAACAAAACTGTGGGAACCCAAGTTCAGGAGCTTCAACTTATTTT
>MU707393.1:39355-69817 GCA_026770625.1 Nicotiana glauca
AAAAATTCACTAGTGAAGAGCCTCCAGTGCCTGCTGCGGACATGCCGGATAATGAAAAGTTCATGGTTGTTGAGGCATGGAAGCAAGCAGATTTTCTTTGCCAAGGCTATATCTTAAGTGCTTTAGAAGATGACTTGTATAATGTGTACAGTGCAATAAATACTTTGAAAAAATTATGGAATGCACTTGAGAAGAAGTACAAGACAGAAGATGCATGTTTGAAGAAGTTCGTGGTTGCCAAGTTTCTAGACTATAGAATGATAGACAGCAAAACTGTGGGAACCCAAGTTCAGGAGCTTCAACTTATTTTTCACGACCTTATTGCTGAAGGTATGGTCGTGAATGAAGCATTTCAAGTAGCTGCTATGATTGAAAAATTGCCTCATTCGTGGAGAGATTTCAAGAGCTATCTGAAGCACAAACGCAAAGAAATGAAGTTGGAAGATCTTGTGATACGTCTAAAGATCGAGGAAGATAACAAAACGGCCGAGAAGAAGTCTCGTGGAAATTCAACGATTATGGGAGATAATATCATTGAAGAGACTGCTCCAAAAAGTAAGAAGAGGAAGAGGTCTTCTGGAGAAACTAAGGAGCAGAACAAAAAGAAATTCAAGGGCAGCTGCTACAATTGTGGAAAAGTCGGTCACAAAAGCCCTGATTGTCGTCTCCCGAAAAAGGATAAGAAGAAGGGACAAGCCAACATAGTGTAGAAGAATAATGACATTGATGATCTTTGCCCAATGCTTTCGGAATGCAATTTTGTTGGAAATCCGAAGGAATGGTAGATTGACTCTGGAGCCACTCGACATATTTGTGCAGTCAAAGAAGTATTTGCGACTTACTCTATTGCTGGTTCGGAAGAAGAAATTCCCATGGGAAATAATGCAATAGCCAAGATTGAAGGTTATGCAAAGATATTCCGGAAGATGACTTCCGGCAAGGTATTAATGCTCAACAATATTCTTTATGTTCCTACTATTAGGAAGAATTTAGTTTCTACTTCTTTACTTGTAAAGAATGGATTCAAATGTGTATTTGTTTTTGATAAATTTATTGTAAGCAAGAACGAAATGTACGTTGAAAAAGGCTACCTCATGGAGGGCCTTTTCAAACTCAATGTAATGGTTATTGACAGTATGAATAAAATTTCAGCTTCTTCTTATTTATTGGAGTCAAATGATTTATGGCATATTCATTTAGGACATGTCAATTATAAGACCTTGCGGAAATTAATTAATTTAGAAGTATTGCCTAAATTCGAGTGTAATAAATCGAAATGTCAAATATGTGTTGAATATAAGTTTGTAAAACATCCTTATAAGTCTATTGAAAGGAATTCAAATCCTTTAGACTTAATTCATACTGACATTTTTTATATGAAGTCGACACCATCTCGAGGTGGAAAAACGTATTTTATTACTTTTATTGATGATTGCACTAGATATTATTATGTTTATTTGCTTAATAGTAAGGATGAAGCAATTGAAGAATTTAAGAAATACAAGAATGAGATAGAAAATCAATTGAATAAAAAGATCAAAATGATTAGAAATGATCGAGGTGGAGAATATGAATCTCCGTTTGCAGAAATATGTTCGGAATATGGAATTATCCATCAAACTACTGCACCTTACATACCTCAATCCAACGGAATTGCTGAAAGGAAAAATCGGACATTAAAAGAAATAATGAATTCTTTATCAATAAGTTCCGAATTACCGCAGAGTTTGTGGGGGGAAGCTATCCTTACAGCTAACTGAATACTCAACAGAGTGCCCTACAACAAAATGCAATCTATTCCATGTGGGGGTGTCTAGGAAAGGTATAAGTTCCTTTACCTAAAAGGGTTAAAATTGGACAAAAAATAGTAGATTGCGCTTTTATTGGATATGCTACAAATAGTAAAGCATGTCGATTTTTGGTTCATAAATCTGGTAATTCCGAGATTCATGTTAATACGGTAATGGAATCAGATAATGCTGAATTCTTTGAAAGCATCTATCCGTATAAAACTGAAAGCGAGTCGTTAAGTGAAAAGCCTAAACGACCTCGGGAAGAACCAAAGGAAAATACTCCAAGTATAGAATATCCAAGGCGTAGCAAACGTCAAAGAACATCTACTTCCTTTGGATCAGATTTTGTGACATTCTAGCTTGAAAATGAGCCTCAAACTTTTAAAGCAGCTATGTCGTCTTCTGATTCAGCATTTTGGAAAGAGGCAGTCAATAGTGAGATTCAATCAATTTTGGATAATCATACATGGGAATTGGTTGATCTTCCTCTAGGAAATAAGCCTTTAGGTTCGAAATGGATCTTTAAACGAAAAATTAAAGCTGATGGCACTATTGACAAATATAAGGCAAGACTTGTTGTCAAAGGTTATAGACAAAAGGAAGACCTTGATTACTTTGACACTTACTCGCCAGTAACGAGGATAATATCTATTAGGGTGTTAGTGGCACTAACGACTGTGTATGGTCTTGAAATCCATCAAATGGATGTTAAAACAACTTTCCTAAATGGAGAATTGGAGGAAAAAATTTACATGGAACTACCTGAGGATTTTGTGGTTCCTGGTAAAGAAAAGAAAGTGTGCAAACTTGTTAAGTCGCTTTATGGACTTAAACAAGCACCCAAACAATGGCATGCAAAATTTGACCAAACAATGTTGGCAAATGGATTTAAAATCAACGAGTGTGACAAATATGTTTACATTAAAAATACTCCAGGACATGAAGTCATTGTTTGTTTATATGTTGATGACATGTTGATAATAAGCAAACGTATGGAAGATATAAATGCTACAAAGCGCATGTTGGCTTGCAAATTCGACATGAAAGACTTAGGAGTTGCTGATGTGATCTTAAGAATCAGAATTCGCAAGACTCCACAAGGTCTAGCATTATCACAGTCTCACTACATTGAAAAGGTACTTGACAAGTTCAAGTATTTGGATTTCAAAATTGCCAAGTCTCCAATTGACGTGAGTTATGCACTTCAAAAGAATGAAGGTGGAAGTGACTCACAACTGGACTATGCAAGAGTATTGGAAAGTTTGATGTATATCATGAATTGTACGCGACCAGATATAGCATGTGCTATTAGCAAACTGAGTCGGTTTACAAGTAATCCTAATAAAATATATTGGATGGCAATGAAACGAGTTTTGGGATATCTGAAACATACCCAAAATTATGCTTTGCATTATAACAAATATCCTTCCGTGATTGAGGGATATAGTGATGCAAATTGGATCATCGGATCATCTGAAGCTAAATTCACGAGTGGATATGTTTTTACAATTGGGGGTGGAGCAGTGTCATGGAAATCATCCAAACAAACGTGCATCGCCCGTTCTACAATGGAATCTGAATTCATAGCCTTAGATAAGGCCGTTGAGGAAGCTGAATAGCTCGGGAATTTCTTGGAAGATATTCCATTTTGTCCCAAACCTTTGGTACCTATATGTATACATTGTGATAGTCAAGCGGCAATAGGTAGGGCAGGGAGCGTTATGTATAACGGAAAATCTCGTCATATCCGATGGGGACACAATACCATTAGAGAACTACTCTCTAGTAGTGTTATCACAATTGACTACGTAAAGTCAAGAGATAACATGTCGGATCCACTTACAAAAGGCCTATCTAGAGAGGCGGTTGAAATATCATCAAAGGGAATGGGGTTAAAGGCCTAGGACAAGTCATCATGGCGGTAACTCTACCTAGCAGACTTGAGATCCCAAGAGCTAGGTTCAAGGAGATCAAACAAAGTTATGAATGATGGTTCAACATTGTCAACTAACTCAACCAATTCTCGTGATTAAGACAATGTTCAAAGACTCATAAAACTAGACGGTGTTCATGGCTGAAACGAACACAACCGTGAGAACCATAGATCGTTAGTGATTGATTGTGTGACTTATGTTTTCTAGGTATACAACAAAGCTCGATGGTTCAAAGATAACAAATCTACCGATTGACCGAGTATATCCGATATAAGTTTACTACGGAAAGTTTAAAGGGAAACCTACTTATCCAGATGCAATCAATTCTTGCTTGTAAAACACACACACGTCTGTGCATTCCTTTGAGTTTATAGCCATTTCCCATTCATGTGGGGGATTGTTGGGTTTGTTATTAATAATAATAACAAAAGAGGTGTGAATGGAAAATGGTGGGAAAAGAAATGGAGGGAAGTGAAATTTTGAATGAGTTCATTTCACTTATGCACTTTGTCCCTCATTGGTAGAAAGAAAGAAAATCTTTGTGTATATAAAGAGAATCTCATCTTTTAGCTCTTAAAGAGCTAAGAAGAAGGCAAGCCTTGTGCCGTCGTCGTTGCTCGCTCGCTCGGCTCGCTTCGGCTTCGGATTCGGCTTCGGCTTTGGATTTGTCAAAGATTGATTGATTAATCTTTTTGGACAAAATTCTTTTCAAATATTTAATTAATTAAAGAAAATTCAATCCGAAATGACCAGTGACCCGGTCCGGTCCGGCCCGTTTTTCTTTCCCGGATTATTTTATATCCGTTTTACATAGATATTATCGGTATGATTGTAATACAAAATTAAATACTATTTATTTTGATTAAGGGAATGGTTTAATTCCTATTGCTTGTGCTAGTATATAGTAAAATATATATATATATATATATATATATATATATATATATATATATATATATATATATATATATATATATATATATATATATATATATATATAAGTCAAATCAAGTAAAGATAAATGTTTTTATACTAATTATGTAAAACAAATCTTCTAATTTATTAAATGTGAGTATATTCTTAATCGGGATATAATTATTACAAACAATTGATATCATATATTGTTTTGATTTAAAAATGGGTCAATAAACCTAATAAATTGGATGATGATAATATACATTACGTGAATAATAACTTATTGAGAAATCCATGTCCCAGTTTGATACTCTTTATAAAATTATAAGTTTTCATTGTAAATCTTTCTGGTGAATTTTATATCTGACATATCAAATGAATTAAGCGGAAGTCTAAAGTAATTTAATAATCACTTAATTAAACTGACATTAATTCAATATAATTGATTAATATTCGTACTTTTAACATGAGGAATTAATTAAATGTTTAATGTTGAGTTTAAAATTTAATAAAGAGTGCAATTATAAATTATTAGTGTAGTAATTCGTAATTGATAAAAATTAAGGGTGCACCAAAACTGTATAGAGAACCTGGTTCTCTATCAGTTCCCATAGTAAACAACAGTAAATGAAGAATGCACAATATTTATGTGAAAAACTCCTAACTCACGGGATTAAAAATCACGATCTATCCTAGAAGGATTTCAACTTCACTAGCTGAGCAAACTTTAGATTACAACCTATTGCAATCTATGAATTAAACTCTTAATTAACTCACTCTTACAATACCTCTATTGTAAGCCCTTTGTAATAACTCTATTACAAAGCTACACACTTGACCGACTCTAGTCAAACAACCAAAAGCAATAATGGTTTAAAAGTTGTCCTATTAAATGCTTCTAAAAAGCTGTGTAGGAATTACAAGTAAATACATAAGACAAAGACACAGCAAAACTAAAGGACACAAGACATATTCAATGCTGGGATCGTATCTGCTTTGTTCTTTAATGCACCTGAGGGAAATGGAGGAGGCTGCTGTTGAGAAAATAATTGATTTTGAATGTTCAAGTTTTAGGTTTAAAGCCCTGTAACATGTTGTATATATATGAGACATCATGGGAGTAGTTACAAGAGTATTCCGGTCTCTAGCAAATTGCAGTTGTGCTGCTCTATTGTTGCAATTACGGTGCAACAACTTTAACAATTGTAGAGTTGACTTGCGCGATGACCTGGGGACCTGCTCATACCTGTTCCCTGTGCAGTTCCCTTGTCTGTTTCTCTTGAGAATAAAACCAGACAATAGGGTATGTTTCAGTGAGCACAAGGAACCTAATTGTATCATGTTCCTTATCTGGTTCTTTCAGGAAGTTTGACAAATCATCAAAACCTAAGTCACATAACTTATCAATTTTCCCCTTTTTGCTGATGACAAACTTAGAATTGATATTCCCTTTTTGAGAACTAGATTTCCATATGTTCCGCCTACGAATAGACACCCTTCCCCCCTAGAACTAGTTTCCTCCTCTTTAATTAACTTCCCTTTTTTGGCATCATTAAAAGAATTATCCAGGCATATGCGAAGAGAAGTTTAGCAACGTCAACTCATGCCATTTGTGTGCACACGACGTGACTAAAAATAGAACGCAAAAGAATAAGATTGCATAAAATAGACGTACATGCTCATTAATTATAAAAGAAAAGGAAAACATAGGAGTAGCAGTACCATAATTACATAAATATTATAATTCAAACAAAAACTAAAGTACCACAGTCAATAATTAGAGTCAACAAAAGAACAAGATCAAGAGAGGACTGGGAAGGGTGCAAAGACAGGGGACACTGGACGGGGAATATGTATGATTAGGGAGTAAGAGCCTTGATGAGACTATACATTCGAGCATTAGTAGCCCTTTGATCGTTGATCAGTTGCTCCTTCAGGTTCTCTACTTGTTTCCTCAACTCATTATTTTCAGCATTCAGGCGGGAAACCCCATTACCCTGAGCACTGCTGGAACCAGGTTCCTTGCTGGCTTGAGTAAGCTTAGACTCCAGAATGACATTTTGTGCTTTTTAATGCTTAATCTCTTCATTGCCAGCCTCCTGAGAATCGATAAGCTGAGAGATAGTGGAGTTGCTTCCTACTCCTCCCTTATTTACCACAAACTCACACTCTTATAGAGTAGTCATGGTGAACATTTGCTTTTTAGTTCCCATAGATGCTTTTCCCAAAGTAACCTTAAAGCGTTCAAAGACTTTAGTGAGAAGAAACCTATAGGGGAGACCATGATTACCATCCTTGAAATCTGTCACTTTCTTTATATGTTCAATCATAATCCCAGGTAGAGTGATGGAAGAGTAAAAGTCCAGTGCTTCCAGAAGAACCAAGTCCGTAGTAGAGGTGATAGACCACCTCTCAGCCCTAGGCAGTTCACCTTGTTCACCAACTCAAATAGGAGCTGGTATTCTGGCAGAAGGTCCTTCTTGTGCGCTCTTTCTCCCATCTGAACATATTGCTTCTTGATGATTAGCTTCTTAAAGCAAGGGGAAACAGTTCCCTCCACAATCTTCAGCCCAGCAGTAGGAACCTCATGAATCTCACCTAGCAAGTCCTAATCTATAACAAAGTCTTTTCAGTTCACCTTTAAATAAATTGTGTCCCCATTTACCACAAATAGGTCAGTGTAGAAGCTACTCACTTCATATTCATAACTTTTGGACTTTTGACTTCAAAAAGATGAGTCCACTTCTGGATCACCACAATTTCTTCCAGCTGTCTCATGACTGGTTGGTCATGAATCTCAGAATCAAAGACTCAACCCCACAGAACCTTTTGCTTCTTCATATTTTTCCTCTTCTCTAAATCAGATAATTTCATCTTTGGCCTTTTGGAGGAACCAGATTCCTCACTTGTACTCCGCCTCTTTCTGAGAGGCTTCTTTTTCTATACATTATCTTTCTCCATTGCTCATTCTCTACTTCATCATCCTTATCACTTACAAGTTCTTTTTCGGATACTGTTTTCTTCTGATTGGTAGGAATATTTTTTTTTTTAAAATTTTTTCAGACAAGGGGAACGGGTTCCGTAACAGACTCCTCATCATCTACTTCCACAACATCAGTTGGAGGAACATCCTCCTCATCAATCAGCCTACTTTTCAGAAGCTTCCTTCTCTTCTTCTTTTCCTTATTTACTTTCAAAGCACTGTCAAGTGCAGCCTTTTTTTGCTGCTTAGTGGTAGGGCGTTTGAGAATAGAATCTTTTATGACCTTTCCCCCCGCCCCTAAAATCTATTATTGTATGATAGGTAGATCATTAATATTATCATCACTCTCTCTAGAGTTAGCCTCAAACACAGACTTCATTTTTGGGTAAACAACTTCTAAAGGAACACTAATAGGGTGGTCAAATGGTGTAGTGTTAACACTATCCAGGGGCTGTCTAGTAGAACCAGGAGTTTCATCCCAAGTAGGAGTAGAGAAATCCCCTTGGGCAGAGAGACCAGGTCCCTCTATAGGTTCCCCTATAGTGCTGACCGGTGCTTGTTTCATTTGACGCACCTGGTCCTCCTTACCCTGTTCATTCTCTAACTCAATGGTTCCCCCTAAGTCCCAGTACCACCAACATGAGACACAGACTCCTCAACCAATTTTTCCACACTAACATGCTTCTTTTTAAGAGAAGCAGAGCCTTTTTTGAGTGTATCACTCACATTTTTCTCACCATCCACACCCAAATTTTGAGTAGCAATAGAAGGGGAGAGAATATTACTTAAGAAATAAACCCTTCAACACCTTGATCCCCAGAAATTTCAGATGCATGTAACCCTTTAGCAAGACAAGAACCTTATTTTTTATCCACTCTCCCTTCCTTGACACGCTGACTTGACACCTAAATACCTTCATCCCCTTCTATAATTTCTTCTATGGTTTGAAGGAATCGAGAAGTAGAACTAGTTTGCTCCAAGTCAACTTTCTTTGTAGTAGCAGAAAGAGATTGAGAAGAAATAAACTTTTTGGGACTTTGGCTCTTGCACCTGCGATGGGGACCAGAACCAGATGGTGTAGGGGATAGGACTATGGGTTTTGGGTTGGTTAGAAATTGGGGCTTTTTTGGGTAAGGTTGGTGGCTCATATCCATATCGAGAAGTCTTGTTAGATAGAGACAAGGCAGGATTTTCGTCAATTGCTTTGGGAGATAAAGGTTGTGATTGAGTCATGGTCGATTTTGAGAGCAAGAAGACAAGAAGAAGATGGTTTGGGAGAAAAAGGGTTCTGTTTGATGTTGAAACTGAAGAGAGAGACCAACTTTGGGATATATAAAGTGAAAGAGGGAATCGGTTAAAAATGAGTGTGAGAGAAGAGACGGGTTGTCGGGTCGTTTTGTAATAGATATAACGTTTGGGCTTAAATGGCATCAGAGGAAGTGGGAGCAATTAATGGCGTGGCACTCTAGAAGTTTAAAATGTATATAAGTATGTGAAGTACTACTAACCTGAGTCAGAGGAACCGTGCTCCTAGATAGTTTTTGAAAATATGAGCATTAACTTCCAGATATTTGCAGTGTCATTTGTTACTTGTTCGTCCAAAATTTGCCATGCGTTTCTACGTGTAACAATATAGAATTGAGTTAGCACTTGCTAGAACATACTTTTTAGCATTTTACCTTACTATCATTTCATAGCCAATCATCAAGAGACCAGGTTTTCAGTTCATCTTGATCAACCCCAACTCCAGATGATTTCTTTCAAAATGTTCTCTACTCAGTGCTTTGGTGAATATCTCAACTACCTGGTCCTCCTTTTTGCATAACTTCATCCAAATAAGTTCGTTTTCAATATTATGCCTCAAGAAGTGATTTCACACATCAATCTTTAGCCTCTTATGCTGAATCAAGTTCTTTACCATGTTGAGAGTACTTGTTTTATCACACATCAATGGCACACAATCTGAAAACACACCTAAAATTTTCAACTGTTGCTTGATCCATAGCAGTTGAGCACTATAGGAAGCATCAGCTACATATTCAGCCTCCATAGTAGAAAAAGCCATATAATTTTGTTTCTTTGTACCCCATGAGATAAAAAATGACCCTAGAAAATATGCCATTTTATATGTGCTCTTTCTATCTACTAGATATCCAATAGAATCAGCATCAGCGTACCCAACTAAGTCATAAATTAACTCCCGAGGGATAGAAGAGGACCGGTCCTGCGTTTCCTTGAGATACCTAAGGATTCTCTTTACAACCTTCAAATGAGATTCTTTTGGACTTGATTAAAATCTAGCACACAACCCAACACTAAATACAATATTAGGTCTTCTGGCCATTAGGTACAGAAGAGATCCAATGATACCCCTATACATAGTTTTGTTGACAGGAGAACCAGGTTCGTCCATGTCCAGGCGAGTGGTAGTAGCAATGGGAGTATCAATAGTCTTTGAGCTTTCCATCACAAATATTTTCAACGTCTTCTTAATGTACTTCTGTTGACTTATCATGGTGCCTTTTGAGGTTTGCTTCACTTGTAACCCAAGAAAGAAATTCAACTCCCCCATATGCTCATCTCGAATTCACTCAGCGGCTTCGTGCCGTACTGGATTAATCTAATATATGGTTCCGCACGTTCCACCAATTCTCTGTTCATTTCCAATACTGATCGTGAAACACCATGAGCAGCAGGATGTTGAGGTCCGAAATTCGAAGTGAAATTTTTTCTTTGCCTCCAATGAACTTTGCAAACTCATCACAAAGGGAATTATTTGTTGCACCAAATATGATATCATCAAGATAGACTTGCACAATCATCAAATTTCTCCCTTTTTTCTTCAGAAATAGAGAATTGTCAATTTTCCTCTAGTGAAGTCATTCTGAATAAAGAACTTGGAAAATCTCTCATACCACACATGAGGGGCTTGCTTCAATCCATATAAAGCTTTGTCAAGTTTTAAGACATGTTCAGGATGTTCATGAAACTCAAAAGCAGGTGCTATCTTGAAAAAAACATCATCTTTTAAGTATCATTTTAGAATATACTGTTAACATCCATTTGAAACAATTTGAATTCCATATGAGATTCAAAAGCTTGAGAATTCTAATGGCTTCCATTCTAGCACAAGGAGAAAAAGCTTCATCGTAGTCAACCCCTTATTTTTGATTGTAATCTTGGACCACCAACCTAGCTTTGTTTCTTGTTGTATTGCCAAATTCATCAAGTTTGTTTTCGAACACCTACCTGGTTCCAATCATTGTTCTATCTGAGGTCCGGGGAACTAGGTTCCACACTTTGTTCCTCTCGAACTGATGAAGCTTTTCTTGTATAGCTGCAATCCAGTTAGTGTATTTCAATGCTTCCTTGATATAGTTTTGGCTCAATTTGAGACAAGAAAGTTGAGAGGGCAAACATATTTCTTGCTTTGGATCTAGTTTGAATACAAGAGTCCAATAGAGTAATCACATTTTGAAGAGGATGTGAATTCCTGTGCTTGCAGTTAGATACATGACCTTTAGAGTGCGAGGGACCATGTTTCTCCATATTTGACCCATCATTGGCATTAACAGAAGTATGAATGCCACTTGTTTGTCGTGCATCAAACGTACCTAATACAACATTATTAACCCTATGATCAAATTCAGTTGCAGTGATAGAGGGACCAGGTGCTCTGTTTGGGCTAAAGATTCTGCTGCATCTTCTTCACAACCTCCTTTACTTGACTTATTAGATTAGTCTTTCCATTTGGCATATCTATGGCTTCTCCATAAACCTTTGAGAAATATCCATCTTGATCATCCTTATCATGTGAATCCTTCCCACTTGAGTGGTGAGATTCATCGAAGATTACATGTACATTTTCCTCTACACATTGAGTCCTTTTGTTGTATACTTTGTATGCCTTGCTTTGAGAAAGTAACCAAGAAAAAATCCTTCATCACATTTTGCATCAAATTTTCCCTATGCTTCCTTAACATTGTTGAGAACAAAGAATTTGTATCCAATCTCCCTAAGGTGAGTCAGCTTTGGTTTTCTCCCATTAAGCAATTCATAAGGAGTCTTGTCAAGCGGGGACCTGATCATGTACCTATTTATCAAAATAACATGTAGTGTTAACTGCTTCTGCCCAAAAACTCTTGGCACACCACTATCGATCAACATTGTTCTATCCATATCCTTCAGAGCCCTATTTTTCCTCTCCATAACACCATTTTGTTGAGGTGTTCGAGGAGTAGGGAAATCATGACTTATACTATTTTCAGCACAAAATTTATCAAACCTGGCATTGTTAAGCTCGGTTTCATGATCAGATCTGATACTCACAACATATAGCACATGTTCACTTGAATCTGCTTTACAAAGGCAATAATTACTAGAAAGGTTTCATATTTGGTCCTCATAAATAAAGTCCATGTAAATTTGTAGTAGTTATCAATAATCACAAATATGTATTCTGTCCTCCTCTAGTAGGTGTCCTCATAGGTCCCACACAGATCCATATGAAGAAGATCTAGTGGCCTTGAGGTGCTTACTTCCCTTTTCCGTTTGAATGAGGACCTGATTTCTTTCTTTTGACACATGCATCATACACCTATGATCCGTAGTAGTGTTCAACCTTGTTCTTCAAGCTTGTGAGGATTGATTTCTCTGTTTTTTTGTAAGAGACATGAATGAGAAACGGAAGCCTTCCAGTTATGTTTTGTATAAAGCTTATTGTGGTTACCTCTTGATCACATCACTTGAAATGATGTGAGTGCTTTGTTTGGTTAGAGCATGAGTGGGCGAACAGTGCAGTGCAGTGCGGCAGAAATAATGTTGTCAGTCACTTCATTTTCATCTGTGTCCAATTGACTTTGTACTTTACCTGGAATTCGTTAAAGCTTGCAGCAATCCAAGTAGGTTAGGTTTCCTATCTGGTTCTTAACTATAAGTTTGTTAGATCATCAAAATATAAGGCAAGAGTATTTAAGATCTATCAATTTCCCCCTTTTTGATGATGACAAACTTAGCATTCATAACACAGAGAGTTCCCCTGAGACTATGCCGTATCGTAACAAAGGTTTACATGATAGGACTTAGTAACTTAAGAACAAGTTCCCCAATATGTTCCCCAATGTGCTTCCCCTAGAGTCCTATATTCTTTTCCCCCCTTTTGGCATCATTAAAAAGAACAATAGCACAAAGAAGTTTAGCTAAGCTAACTCATACTACATATGTGCACACAATCATGATAGAGAATAGAACAGAGAGAGAGAGAGTACTGGACACAATAAAAAAAGATTGATATTAATAATTATTTAATATTCCTCTACCTTTTGAAAAAGGAAGAGGCAACATTGGACTTGTTATCAGGAACAGTAGTAGTAAATCCATAACATAATAAAGAACACAAAAAAAAAAACATCCACCAAACATCGACGAAGAAACAAATAAAAAGAAGAAACATATCTAGAAAACTGGTCACTGAAGGGGTTCTTAGGGTGCACTAGGAGGAAAAGGCTTGGTAGCTGCAGCAAGTGTCTGGAGAATGAGGTCTATTCGGGCATTTCCTGAATTTTGCTCATTGAGCAGTTCAGCCTTCAGGTTCTCAACTTGTGCCCTGAGATCAGCATTTTCCTGTGTCAAACGAACCACTTCATCATTCGACATGGGGACCCCTTAGGCTTGCTGACCTTCCAAGATAGCATTCCTGGCCTTTAACCGACAAATTTCTTCAGCTGCACTGTTCTGGGCATTGATGAGCTGAGAAACAGTTGATGTACTTCCTACCCCCATACTTTTCCACACACTCGCACTCTTCCAAGGTTTTCTGTGAGAATGTATTCTTTCGAGTCCTCACTTGACCTATTCCCAGTGGAACCTTAAAGAATTTGAACACTGGAGTAAGCAAGAATCCACAGGGAAGCCCATAATTACCGTCCTTGAAAGTGGCAACCTTCTGCATATGTTCAATCATTGTGGAAGGCAGACTCATAGAATTGAAACCGTCCGGTTTCTCCATTAGGAATAAGACAGACTTGTAAGTCACAAACCTCCTTTCTTCTCGAGGCAACATGACTTTGTTAACTAACTCAAATAGTAGCTGGTAGATAATGAGTAATTCTTTTATATGAATTTGGTCCCCTTTCTGATTAGCATTGTCTTTCACCACTGCATTTCTGAAGTTATACTAACAAACATCTCGTACACTCGACAACTCAACTGTAGGAACCTTCAAAATCTCTCCAAGTAATTGCACATCAAAGACGATGCCTACCCCATTGACCAAAGCACAGATATGGTCAGTATCAATTGGAAAGAGACTAGCGAAGAAAATTTGTACCTCCTCCTCATACACTTTAGGTGCATCAACGTGAAAAAGATGCTCCCATTGTAGAAACTCGACCATTTCTAGTATTTGGTGCATTCCGGCTATCTCAGAGATTGTTGGGTCAAATGTACGACCCAACAGGACTTTTTGATGCCTCAAACGCTCAGAGCCAAGGCTAACTTCACTTCTTATTTTCTTCACAAAACTAGGTTCTTCAATAATTTCAGACTTGCGTTTCCTAAGCTTTTCTCCACTGATTTTGCCTTTTCCCTTGGACTTCACTAGTACATCCTCATCACTCACTAGCTCCTTCATCTAGGACTTACATGTTGACCCTTTCTCCATTGAAACAGGCTATGCCTTTTTTGAGGACCGCCTAACAAGGGAACCATGTTCCTCAGGAGTTCCTTCTTGCACCTCGACTACAGGGATAGCCTCATCACTTACAAGTACACCATCTTTCACCAACTTTCTTCTTTTCTTCTTACTACTCTCCTTGCTCTTTTGGAGAGCAGAGTTGTATGCCACTTTGACTTGAAGCCTGGTAATAGGTCGCTTGATTTCTGACTCAGGGGTAGAGACAACCCTTCGCTTACTTATGAACGTATCAAGGGCCACGTTGTCCAGTTCCTCTTCATCACTAGATCGCATTCAGGTGCTTGAATTTCCAGGGGCACAACATCTAATGCAGGAACAACACTGTCCTGGGGATGAGAGCCCTGACCTGGGCCCTCTGGAGAGGGATCGGGTTCCTCATGCGATGCCCCAGTAGTATCTGCTACTACATCCCTTTCAACAGCTATAATAGCCCCTTCTTCCCCCACACTGAGTGACTTATTTTTCTGGGAAGTAAATTCATGCAATATTCCATCAACGGATACTACCAACACAGTTACAACATACTTCTCTTCTTCAATTAGTGCTTTCACAACCATAGAATCAGTGGCAACGATGGCAAAACCCTTTGTGTACTCCGTATTTTGACCTTGTTCTCCACTTAGGGTTTGACTGGTGGGAACAACAGACGATGGAGAAAACAGAGCAGTAGTTTCAAGGGCTTCTGAGTTGGGAAGAGATTGGGAAACTGGGGAAGGTTTGACTATAATAGCAGGAGTGTTAGAGGGTGACGAAGGCTCAGTAAAAGCGAGAGGTTCCATATATGGGTCAGTGGTAGTCACAGCTGAGGCAGAGAGATCGGAAGTTTTCTCAGCCATTGAAAGAAGTTGTGTGACAATCCTTCCCTTTTGGGTGATTCTAGAGTAGGAATTATGGTAAGAAGAGTAGTAGAGAAGGTTTTTAAAAGACGAGGGTATTTATGAAGGGAGAGGAATAGGCACTGGTTCTGAAATGGCAGTTGGGCATGGAGAATTGTGATGTTTCAGAGGGAGATGAAACATTTTGAATTGAAGGGACGTGACAGTAGGATCTGAAAAGTTGATGACATGGGAGTTGTATTTTGTACCCTTTTAAAGATGTATATTAAAAGGATGCACAGAGCTACTAACCTTTAGTACAAGAACCCGGTTCTTGAAATTTTTGTTTTTGAAAAGAATCAATCCTCTTTTATCAGTCATGCACTGCATCGATCACTTTTATGCTCATCACGCGTGTTTACCTGCAACGGTATTGAAGTGAGTTAGACAGAGCTAGAAAACACTTTGAGCCAGTTATTTCTTAAGGATACGAGCCAGTCAAAGAGGAATCGGGTTCTTAAATTTGGCTTCAACAGTCCCAGCTTGACTCTGTTTCTTTTAAACTGTTCCCTACTTAGTGCTTTGGTGAAAATGTCTACAATTTGATCTTCTGTGCTGCAGAACTTCATACATATCAACCCTTTCTCCACATTATCTTTCAGAAAATGATGCCTCATATCAATATGTTTTGTCCTTTTATGTTGAACTAGATTCTTGGCATGGTGAGTGCACTAGTGTTGTCATATAGGAGGAGCACACTCTCAGTAAGTACCCCAAAATCCTCCAAATTGCTGCTTGATCCATAGAAGCTGAGCACAGCAGGATGCTACAGCTAAATATTCAGCTTCAGTTGTTGAAAGAGCCACTGAATTTTGCTTCCTTATACCCCAAGAGATAAGACATGAACCTAAGAAGTGAGCCAATACAGAGGTGCTTTTTCTGTCCACAAGGTAACCTGCATAGTTTGCATCAGCGTACCCAATCAAATTAAAATTGTCACCTGATGGATAATACAGTACCAGGTCATGCATTCCTTTGAGATATCTCAGTATTCTTTTGGAAGCCTTCAAGTGAGGTTCCTTGGGATTTGATTGAAACCTCGCACACAGACCCATACTAAAAACAATATCAGGTCGACTGGCAGTGATATAGAGGAGAGACCCAATGATGCCTCTATACATTGTTTGATTCATAGGAGATCCAGCTTCATCCATGTCCAGTCGAGTGGCAGTTGCAATGGGAGTGTCTATCACTTTTGATGCTTCCATGTCAAACCTATTCAAAAGTTCTGAGATGTATTTTTGTTGACAAACGGAAGTACCCTTTGGGGACTATTTTACTTGAAGACCCAAGAAGAAGTTTAATTTTACCATCATGCTCATTTCAAATTTACTTCCCAAAAGATTTGCAAATTCTTCACACAGAGACTCAGTTGTTGCTCCAAAAATGATATCATCAACATAAACCTGGACAATGAGCAGGTTCCTTCCTCGTTTCATTAAAAAAGGGTGTTGTCAATTTTTCGTCTTTTAAAATCATTTTCTAAGAGGAATTTTGACATTCTTTCATAGCAAGCTCGAGGAGCCTGCTTTAGCCCATACAGAGCTTTGTCCAGTTTGAACACATATTCAGGGTGCTCATGACATTCAAACCTTGGGGGCTGCTTCACATAGACTTCTTCCTTAAGGAGTCCATTAAAAATGCACTCTTTACATCTATTTGGAACAGGGTAAATTCCATATGAGATGCAAAAGCGATTAGAATTCTGATAGCTTCCGTGCGAGCCACTGGAGCAAACGTTTCATCATAGTCAATCCCTTCCTCTTGATTGTATCCTTGGACCACTAGCCTGGCCTTGTTCCTTGTGGTAATTCCATTTTCATCGAGCTTATTTCTGAATACCCACATGGTTCCTATAATGGTTCAATTTGGGGGTCTAGGTACCAGGTTCCACACATTGTTTCTCTCAAATTAATGCAGCTCGTCTTGCATGGCTGTAATCCAATATGTATCTTTCAAGGCTTCCTTGATGTATTTGGGTTCTATCTGGGAGAGAAAGGCTGAGAAGGCAAGTGAATTTCTGGCTCTTGACCTAGTTTGTACTATAGAATTTAGAGGAGTGATGATGTTGTCAATAGGTTGAGAGCTCTGGTGTCTCCAGTTAGACGCCTGAGGTTCATTTTGAGAGGAGGAAGGCATGTTTGGCTGATTTTCCTCTATCCTTCTTTTAGGTGCTAGTGGAGTTCCCTGAACTGCATCAACCGCACTTTCTTCAGCTTCTGTGGTTGTGATTGAGGTGCTTGGTTCTATTGATGATGAGGCAGCGTTGTCTTCATTTGGCTCCTTTACTTGACTTCTCATATCTGCCTTTCCGTTTGTCATGCTAATGACTTCACCAGGAACGAGTAAGAGTTCTCCATCCTGATCTTCTTCAGCATTCTTCTCAAATGATGGATAAGATTCATCAAAGATAACATGGACACTCTCCTCAACACATTGAGTCCGCTTGTTATATATCTTGTAAGCCTTGCATTGAGAGGAGTACCCAAGAAATATTCCTTCGTCACTCTTGGCATCGAATTTACCAAGCTGATCCTTTCCATTGTTGAGAACATAGCATTTGCATCCAAATGTTCTTAGATGGGTCATCTTGGGGTTTTTTCCATTCAACAATTCATACGGGGTCTTATTCAGAAGTGATATGATCATGCACCTGTTCACTAAGTAGCAGGCAGTGTTGACATCTTCAGCCCAAAAATTCTTTGCAATTCCACTGTCAATCAGCATTATTCTTTCCATTTCTTCCAGAGTTCTGTTCTTCCTTTAAACTACTCCATTTTGCCGAGGAGTTCAGGGAGTTGAGAAGTTGTGAATGATACCATTGTCATTGCAGAATTAATCAAATTTGACATTGTCAAATTCTGTCCCATGATATGATCTAATGCATACAACTCTAGACTCCGTCTTCACCTGGATTTTCTTCACAAAGGCCACAAATACTTCAACAATTTCATCTTTTGTTATGAGAAATAGAGTCCATGTGAATCTGGAATAGTCATCCACAATTAAGAAAATGTATCTCTTTCCTCCTCTGCTTTGCACCCTCATCGGTCCACACAGATCCATATGCACGAGCTCAAGCGGCTTTGAGGTGCTCACATCTTTTTTAGACTTAAAGGCGGACTTCACATGTTTTCCTATAGCACAAGTATCACAAACTTTTTTAATATTGAATTGTGACATAGGCTGACCAAGGACCAGGTCCTTCTTAATTAGTTTGTTTAGAAGGGAAAAGCTTGCATGGCCCAGTCTTCAGTACCATAGCATCATCGTCAACCGCTTTTAGACAACTCAGATCACCACTCTATAAAGATTCGAAATTAGCAACATAGATGTTCTTGTATTTTTTGGCCACCAGTACTATTTCATTGGTCACAAGGTCAGTGAGTACATATTTTGGACAAGAATTCCACCTTGTTTCCTTTATCACAAATTTGAGAAACACTCAGGAGACTGTACCTAAGCCTATTGACATAGTACACATTTTCAATAGAATGAGTGAGTGACTTCCCAGCTTTTCCAACTCCAAGAGTGTACCTCTTTTTGCCATTGCCAAAGGATACACTCCCTCTTTGCAGGGCTTTTAGTGAAAGAAAGTATGTGGTGTTCCTAGTCATGTGTTTCGAACATCCACTGTCCATGAACCTTTGTTGACCGCTTCCTTTTGTTGTTCTCTGCACAATAAATTAGGAGTTAGTTTTAGGAACCCAAACAAGTTTGGGTCCCTTGTAGTAAGCAATAGGATGAATAAGAGCTCTCTTAGTCCATGCAGGTAATGTATGTTTTTTGTGAGTGGAACCTGGTCCCTCTATGGTGGTCACAGTTTAAACAACCACTTTGTCTTTCTGAACTGATTGATTCTTGGCCTGGACACCTTCCTTGAAGTTCCCAGTGTTCTCACATTGGGTACGAGACCAGTTATCAGAGATAGTGACGCTCTTACTATGAGGGTTGTGAGGATTTTTCTCCCTTTGGAACCCTGCTCCCTGCCTTTTTTCACTATCATTGCTAAGCAAGGCAGTGGTAGCTTCTGAGGACCAGGCCCACTTTAGAGACCTTTCAATATCATTCATTACTTTTTCTAGATTGGTTTGGAAGAGCTCGTTTTTCTTAATTTCAGCACACATCCTACATCTCATAGCTTCCACCTCATCTTCAAGCCTAAGGTATTCCTCACTTCCTATATCATTTTCCTCACTTGCTATATCATTTCCTCTTTCAGAACTTTCAGGTTTTGACTTAGTCCATGGTTTTACTATTGTTTCCCTTTGGTCTGCAATTTCTGCCAACAAATAACTCTTTTCTTTTCTAAAGATTTCAATGGTTTTCTTATGATCAGTACTGCAGCCACTAAGTCTTCTCTAGTATGTTCATATTCTTCTAGTTCTAAGATCAAGGAATCCCTATCCTCTGCAAGACTACAAAAGGCAGTGATTAAAACATCAGCTAAACATATGAGTTTTTTTTTTGGAGAATAGGATTTCAGATTTCTCTGAACATCCCTGAAGTTTACCTCTTTGTTGCCATTGTCTTCATCATCATCTGATTGAGACATCAAAGCAAAAGTTGAGTCATATCCAATCTCCTCGCCTTCAACTGCCATCATAGAACTATCACTAATATTAGGTTTATCTTGTTTTACTTGTGCAGTTCCCTCATGAGGTGTTTGTAAAGCCTCCCATATTTCCTTTCCAGTGTCACAGGTAGAGATTCTATCGTACTCTTTAAGTCCCATTCCACATACAAAAATTTTCTTGGCACGAAAATTCTTCTCCACAGCTTTCTTGTTTGCTTCAGTGTATTCTTTGCTGGTTTTTTTCATTAAAAATGGAAATTCATCTAGTACCATGATTGGAACATAAGGACAATCGCAAATGATATCCCTAGCTCACAATCCTCAGCCATGATGAAATCATGCATTCTAGCTTTTCACCACTAATAGCATTTTCTATCAAAATTGGGGGGTTGGTTTGACCGTCTTCAAAATTTAGTAGAGCCGCCATGAGGATCCTTCCTAGGTGTTAGCCTGATAGGAGGAATCTGCTCTGATATCAATTATTAGTTTTTATGGGTCTACCAAATCGTAGAGTACCTGGTCCTCTACAAGGTTCTACTGAGAGTACTTAATAAAACAGTATGTAAATGAGGCAGAGGATAAAAATCCCACACAAGGGGATCAACAAGCCACGACCTACAATATAGACTTTTAACTTCACTAACTTGTAATCTACCTATTACAAGCCACTTTATAATACATCCTACTGTAAAGGATTTACACAACTAACTTGTGGTACCTTTATCACAAGCCACTTTGTGACTATCCTAGTTATAAAGGCTTTTTCTAACTTGTGATGCTATCACCACAAGCCACTTTGTAACTCTACAAATACAAAGACTTTTCCTTATGACCAATTCTAGTCACAACATAAACTCAAGAAGTTTACAGATTTACAAGAGGATTCCTAATCAAAATGCTTCTAGGTAAGCCATTTAGGAAATACAGTAAGTACAATAAAAACGTTAAACCTCAACTAGGACAACAATAATCTATCTTTTAGGAACTGGTCTGTAGTAGTGTTCAACCTTGTTCTTCAAGCTTGTGAGGATTGATTTCTTTGTTTTTTGCAAGAGACTTGAATGATAAACAGAAGCCTTCTAGTCATGTTTTGTATAAAGCTTATTGTGGGTACATCTTGATCACATCACATGAAATGATATGAGTACTTTGTTTGGTTAGAGAATGAGTGGGCGGACAGTGCATTGCAGTGCGACAAAAATAGTGCCGTCTGTCACTTCATTTCCAACTGTGTCCAATTGACTTTGTACTTTAGCTGGAATCCGATAAAGCTTGCAGCAATCCAAGTAGGTCAGGTTCCCTATCTGGTTCTTAACAGTTAGTTTGTTAGATCATCAAAATATAAGGCAAGAGTATTCAAGATCTATCAATTTCCCCTTTTTTGATGATGGCAAACTTAGCATTTATAACACAGAGAGCACAAAGAGTTCTCCCTGAGACTATGCCTTATCATAACAAAGGTTTACATGATAGGACTTAGTAACTTAAGAACCAGTTCCCCAATATGTTCCCCAATGTGCTTCCCCCTGAGTCCTATATTATTTTCCCCCCTTTTGGTATCATTAAAAAGAACAATAGCACAAAGAAGTCTAGCTAAGCTAACTCATGCCACATATGTGCACAAATCATGATAGAGAATAGAACATAAAGAGAGAGTACTGGACACAATAAAAAGGATTGATATTAATATTCCTCTACCTTTTGAAAAAGAAAGAGGAAATATTGGACTTGTTAGTAGGAGCAGTAGCAGTACATCCCAAACATCAAAAGGAACACAAAAAAATATCCACCAAACGTCGACAAAGAAACAAATAAAAAGAAGAAACATATCTAGAAAACTGGTCACTGAAGGGGTTCTTAGGGTGCACCAGGAGGAAAAGGCTTGGTAGCTGCAACAAGTGTTTGGAGAATGAGGTTTATTCGGGCGTTTCCTGAATTTTGATCATTGAGCACATTAGCCTTCAGGTTATCAACTTGCGCCCTGAGATCAGCATTTCCTGTGTCAAACGAACCACTTCATCATTCGACATGGGAACCCCTCGGGCTTGCTGACCTTCCAGGATATCATTCCCGGCCTTCAACCGATGAATTTCCTCAGCTGCAATGTTCTGGGCATTGATGAGCTGAGAAACAGTTGATATACTTCCTACCCCCATACTTTTCCGCACACTCATACTCTTCCAAGGTTGTCTATAAGAATGTATGCTTTCGAGTCCCCACTTGACCTATTCCCAGTGGAACCTTAAAGAATTTGAACACTAGAGTAAGCAAGAATCCACAGGGAAGCCCATGTTTACCGTTCTTGAAAGTGGCAACCTTCTGCATATGTTCAATCATTATGGCAAGCAGACTCATAGGATTGAAACCGTCTAGTTGCTCCATTAGGAATAGGTCAGACTTGGAAGTCACGAACCTCCTTTCTGCTCGAGGCAACATGACTTTGTTAACCAACTAAAACAGCAGCTGGTAAACAGGGAGTGGTACTTTCTTATGGATCTGGTACCCTTTTTGATTATCATTGTCTTTCACCACTGCATTTCTGTAGTTATACTGACAAATATCTCGTACACTCGACACCCCAACTGTAGGAAATTTCAAAATCTCTCCAAGCAATTGCATATCAAAGACGATGTCTACCCCATTGACCAAAGCACAGACATGGTCAGTATCAACTGGAAAGAGACTAGTAAAGAAAATTTGCACCTCCTCCTCAAACACTTTAGGTGCATCAATGTGAAAAAGATGCACCCATTATTGAAACTCGACCATTTCCAGAGTTTGGCATACTTCGGCCATCTCAGAGATTGCTGGGTCAAACGTACAACCCAGCAGTACTTTTTTATGCCTCAAACGCTCAGAGCCAAGGCTGACTTCATTTCTCATTTTCTTCACAAAACTAGGTTCATCAACAGTTTTAGACTTACGTTTCCTAAGATTTTCTCCACTGATTTGGCTTTTTCCCTTTGACTTCACTAGTACATCCTCATCACTCACTACCTACTTCATCTTTGACTTAGATGTTGACCCTTTCTCCATCGAAACAGGCTCTGCCTATTTCGAGGACCGCCTAACATGGGAACTAGGTTCCTTAGGAGTTCCTTCTTCCACCTCGACTACAGGGATAGCCTCATCAATTACAAGTACACCATCCTTCACCAATTTTCTTCTTTTCTTCTTACTACTCCTCTTGCTCTTTTGGAGAGCAGAGTCATAGGCCACTTTGACTTGAAGCCTGGTAGTAGGTTGCTTGATTTAGGACTCAGGGGTGGATACAACCCTTCGCTTACTTATGAACGCATCAAGGGCCACGTTGTCCAGGTCTTCTTCATCACTAGATCGCATTTCAGGTGCTTGAATTTCTAGGGTCACAACATCGAATGTAGGAAAAATACTGTCCTTGTGACGACCCAAAGGGTCATCACCTATTTCCTCATCCGTTCCATGCTTCCGAGGCCTTGAAAACCTCAGTTTTACTTACCTCGATTGGTGTGCGCAGTCTGGGCACGTAGCCGGAAAGTATTTTTGTTGAAATATGTGAAATGTGTGAAAACTTTGAAGAATTTTGATATTAATATGATTAAAGTTGACTTCGGTCAACATTTTTGGTAAACGGGCCCGGACCCATCATTTGATGGTTCCGGAGGGTCCGTATAAAAATATGGGACTCGGGCATGTGCCCGGAGTCGAAATCCGAGGTCTAAAACCCGAGTAAAAGAATTTTTCTGAAATTGTTAAGGAAAATGGAAATGAAAAAAAAACTAAGGTTTCGGGCTCGTATTTTGGTTCTGACGCCTAGTACAAGTCTTATATATTGTTTAAGCGCTTTTTGTGAAGTTTGGTCGAAAACGGACGTCATTTGACGTGTTTCGAAGTTGAAATGGAAAATTTATGTTCTATGAAAATTTTGGAAGGAATTTTGGATTTTGAGGCTTAATTTGATATAAATGATGTTATTTTGGCGATTTGATCGCTTGAGTAAGTCCGTAAGATGTTTTTGAGGTTGTGTGTATGTTTGGTTTGGATCCCCGAGGGCTCGGGAGAGTTTTGGATACGCCGTGAGTGCATTTGAACCTTTGGAAAACCAGCTGATGCACTTGAGACCTGCAGGCTTCGCATTTGCGAAGCCTGGTTCGCAAAAGCGGTATTCGCAAATGCGAAAGGCCCATCGTAAAAGCGAAGATGGCCCAGGTCTGACAATCTCTCAATTGCGAGATTTTCCTTCGCAAATGCGAAGTGTTCCTGTCCGCAAAAGCGACGCCTGAGGTCGCAAACGCGAGACCTGGGGTAAATGGTGGAGTTTGCAAATGCAAACAATTCCTTCGCAATTCCCAAGCCTGCTGGGTTCGCAATTGCGAACCCAGTTTCGCAATTCCCACATCCGAGGCCCAGCAAATTTTATACTTAGTCGAATTTTCATCACTTTTCACCATTCTTTTAAAACCCAAACACCATAGGCGATTTTTCAAGAGCAAACTTCATCCCAAATCATTTGTAAGTTGATTTTTACTCAATTCTTTCAATCTTTAACATCATTAAACATGTTTTTCACTTGAAATCAAGGATTTTCATGGGTGAAATTGGGATTTTTGGGTAGAACCTAGGTTTTCTATAAATTGGGGAGTTGGACCTAGATTTGAGGTCCGATTTCAAAACAAATTACATATTTGAGTTCGTAGGGGAATAGGTAACCGGGTTTTGGTCTGAACATCGGGTTTTGACCACGTGGGCCCGGGGAATTTTTGGAATTTTTGGGAAAAACTTGGAAAAATCATTTTTATGCATTAAAATTGATTCATATAGTGTTTATTAAAGTAATTGAACAATTTGTGATTAGATTCGAGCGAATTGGAGGTGGAACCGCGAGGTAAAGTGATAGTTGCGGATTAAGTGGATTTCAAGGCTTTGAGGTAAGTGTTTGGTTTAACCCTAGCTTGAGGGAATATGAGTTGAGTATTGTTGCTAATTGATATGTGATCGAGTACGATGTATAGGCATAATGATCAGTATCTATACATCGGTGTCTAGCATGACCGTGAGTCCTTATAGTGTGATTATCATGACTTGGTTGTGAACTCCATGATTATTGGAGGATTTCTATATGTTATGAATAACATGTGAACAGTGACATGATTACTTGATTCTCTGGAGCGTTGGCTCAAAATAGTAGAGTGGGTTATAAGATAAGAAAAGTAATAAAAAGAAAGCGCTGTTGATTATTCCCTTGCCGGGACGTTTGGTTGAACTTGTTGAATTCTTTTCCTTGCCGGGATTCTGTAAAATATTTGCTTATTTTTATGTCCCTTAATTGTGACTGTTGTTTGGGAAGTCAGACTGTTAAATGACATTGAGGATCGGGTTGCGCGTAGCAACGATTATATTGAGGATCGGGTTACACGCCACAATAATGATATATGAGGATCGGGTTGCGCGCCGCAATAATGATATTGAGGATCGGGTTGCACGCCACAAAAATGATATTGAGGATCGGGTTGCACGCCGCAATAATGATATATGAGGGTCGGGTTGCATGCCGCAACTGTGACACCTGATAAAGTGCATGGGTCGGGTTGTGCGCCGCAACAATGATACCTAGTAAATGGTATGGGTCGGGTTACACGCCGTAACAGTGGTATTTATGGGTCGGGTTGCATGCCGGAACAGTGATATTTGTGGAGCGGGTTGCACGCTGCAACAGTGATAATTGTGGAGCGGGTTGCACGCCGCAATAGTTATTGATGCTATGTGTTTGTATTGAGTATTGATTCCTTGCTCATTGTGAATCTAAGTTGTTCTAGTTTGTCACTTCGGATTACTGTTGATATTGTATCTCCCCATAGCATGTCTCCCCCTCCCATGTTGTTAATTGACTTGTATTCGATATCCCGTTGTATATTTATAACTGCACAAGTTTATGTGGTGTCTAGTCTAGCCTCGTCACTACTTCGCCGGGGTTAGGCTAGACACTTACCAGCATATGGGGTCAGTTGTGCTAATGCTATACTTCTGTGAATTTTGCACAGGTCCAGGTTTTGAGGAGCAGCAGCATCATTAGTGCAGGAGTAGGTTTGCATTTTCACGAGACTAAGGTAGCCTTGCAGGCGTTCGCAGGCCCGGCGTCTCTTCTTTATGCTCTCCTTTAGACTGTTGCCTCATTGTTTTCGAGATAGACATCTAATATATTTCTTTCAGACCATTGTATTTAGTATATTCTTAGTAATTCGTGAGTACTGTGACACCAAATCTTGGGTAGAGGCTATGATTGACTGTTCCACATTTTGATTCGTATTTAAAAATTAGACTTCCGCTATTGTTCTTATTAAATTTCAGGTTCTATATTGATGCTGTAAACTGTTAAAGTAATTGTCTAGTAATGACAGGTTAAATAATTTGGCTTGCCTATCTACCACGAGTAGGCGCCATCATGATCCCGATGGTGGGAAATCCGGGTCGTGACAAGTTGGTATCAGAGCACTTGGTTACATAGGTCTCACAACTCACGGACAAACTCGGTAGAGTTTGAGGGATCGGTATGGAGACGTCTGTATTTATCCCCCAGAGAATACAGATTTAGGAAAGTTTCGCATTTGTTCTTTCTCGTCGTGCGGTTCTATTTTTCAAGTACCGATTGAATTTCTATTCTATTCCTCTGTAGACGACGAGAACACGAGCTTCTTCATCTATCGCTCAGTAGTACGAGTCCCCAGCAGCAGCCCCAGTGGCGAAGCCTCAGGTTGATTTCGAGGAGGAGGTTCCCGTCCTAGCAGTTCTAGTGGGCCCAGCTCAGGTCCCAAAAGGGTTCATTGCCACCCCAGTTATCTAGAGCGCTCTAGTTCGATTGGTAGGCCTCATAGAGGGTTTTATTCGAGCGGGTTTGCTTCCAGTGGTTCCGCCAGTGGTGGCAGGTCAGCCGGGTATAGTTGCTCAGGCTGGGAGTGAGATCACTTTTCAGGAGGCGACCAATGTGGGCCGTAGAGTTGAGACAGCTCTGCTACAAGGAGGTAGTCATGGGCCGGATAAGAGGTCCTATCATGCAGGTAGATTCAGTGGTACCTCGTCCGGAGGTAGAGGTTCTTATGGTAGAGGCCATCCTCCCAGGCCTTTTCAGTCAGCTCTTCAGGTCACTCATGGTACTTCAGGTGGTCATTCAGGTCGACAGGGTCAGCCTCCGTTCCCTCAGCTGCAACGTTCATGTAGATGTTATGAGTGTGGTGAGTATGGTCACAATAGGAGGGTTTTCCCGAGGTTGAGGGGTACTCAGCCACAGTAGACGAGGTCTTGCCATGCTTGTGGTGATCCGAGGCACATTCTCAGATATTGTCCTCGAGTTTATGGCAGCTTCCAGCATCAGAGTTCTCGCGCTATGATTCAAGCACCGGAGGTTCCACAGCTTGCCCAGCCAGCTAGAGTGGTGGTAGAGGTGTTAGAGGTGGAGGTAGAGGTTTTAGAGGTGGAGTTCAGGTCGCCGGAGGTAGAGGCCAGCCAGCAGCCAGGCCAGAGGCTGAGTCTTCAGATGCAGACATTACAGGTACTATTCTGGTTTGTGATAGAGATGCGTCAGTGTTGTTTGGCCATGGGTCTACATATTCATATGTATCGTCTTATTTTGCACCCTGCCTAGCTATGTCTATTTATGCTTTGGACATTCCTGTTTATGTATCTATACCGGTGGGTGACTCCATAGTAGTCGACTTGGTGCATCGTTCCTGTGTGGTTGTGTTTGAGGGTCTTGAGACCCGTGTTGATTTATTGCTTTTAGTCATGGTGTATTTTGACGTTATATTGGGGATGGATTAGTTGTCACCATATCATGCTATCTTAGATTGTCACACCAAGACCGTGACCTTGGCTTTGCCAGAATTGCCCCGACTAAAGTGGAAAGGGACCTCAGGTCATGCCACCCGCAGTGTTATTTCATATGTTAAGCTCGACGCATGGTCGAGAAGCGGTATTTAGCTTATCTGGCGTATGTTCGCAACCCCAGCACAGAGGTTCCTTCTATTGACTCTGTTCCTATTGTTCGGGAATTCTTCGAGGTTTTCCCTTCAGACCTGCCGGGTATGCCTCCAGACAGGGATATTGATTTTTGTATTGATCTGGCTCCGTGCACGCAACCCATTTCTATTCTTCTGTATCGCATGGCCCCGCCAGAGTTGAAGGAGTTAAAGGACCAGTTGGAGGATTTACTAGAGAAGGGTTTTATCAAGCCTAGTATTTCTCTTTGGGGTGCGCCGGTGTTATTTGTGAAGAAGAAGGATGGATCGATGCGAATGTGTATTGATTACCGGTAATTGAACAAAGTGATGATAAAGAACAAGTATCCACTGCCGAGGATTGATGATCTGTTTGACCAGCTTCAGGGAGCAATGGTGTTCTCAAAGATAGACTTGAGATCTGGCTACCATCAGCTAAAGATTAGGGCGTCTGATGTCCCTAAGACAGCATTTCGCACTCGATATGGGCACTATGAGTTTTTAGTTATGTCATTTGGGTTGACCAATGCCCCGACAACATTTATAGAGTTGATGAACCGAGTGTTTAGACTATATCTATACTTATTGGTAATAGTATTTATTGATGATATCCTGGTGTACTCCCATAGCCAGGAAGAGCACGAGCAGCACCTCAGAGTGGTTCTCCAGACTCTGAAGGATAGTCAGTTATATGCTAAGTTTTCGAAGTGTGAGTTCTGGTTGAGCTCGGTTGCATTTCTGGGTCATATTGTATCAGCAGAGGGTATTCAGGTGGACCCGAAGAAGATTGAGGCAGTCAAGAATTGGCCTCAACCAGCTTCAGTGACCGAGATTCGGAGTTTCTTGGGGTTAGCAGGTTATTATCGTCGGTTCGTAGAGGGATTTTTGTCTATTGCAGCCCCGATGACCAGATTGACCCAGAAGGGTGCCCAGTCTAGGTGGTCAGATGAGTGTGAGGCGAGCTTTCAGAAGCTCAAGACAGCTCTGACTACAGCACCGGTATTGGTTTTGCCCACGGGCTCGGGGCCTTACACAGTCTATTGTGATGCTTCCCGCGTTGGGTTTGGTGAAGTATCGATGCAGGATGGCAAAGTCATTGCCTATGCTTCGAGACAGTTGAAGATCCACGAGAAGAATTATCCGGTTCATGATCTAGAGTTGGCAGCTGTTGTTCATGCTTTGAAGATTTGGAGGCATTACCTATATGGTGTAACGTGTGAGGTGTACACGGATCCCAAGAGCCTTCTGTACCTGTTTAAGCAGAAGGAGTTGAATGTGAGACAGAGGAGATGGCTAGAGTTTTTGAAAGATTATGATGTTACTATCTTATATCACCCGGGTAAGGCCAATGTGGTGGCCGATGCATTGAGTAGGAAGTCCGCCAGCATGGGTAGTCTTGCTTATATCCCGGTCAGCCAGAGGCCGCTTGCTTTAGATGTTCAGGACTTGGCCAATCGATTCATGATATTAGATATTTCTGAGCCCAGCAAGGTATTGGCTTTCGTGGTCACTCGTTCTTCTCTATTGGAGCGTATCCCTGATCGGCAGTCTGATGATCCCCATTTGTGTGTCCTGAGAGACACGGTGCAGCATGGAGGTTCCACGAAGGTGACCTTAGATGATGAGGGTGTGTTGAGATTTCAGGGACGATTTTGTGTGCCCAATGTTGATGGTATTCGAGAGTTGATCTTAGTAGAGGCTCATAGTTCCGATTATTCTATTCACCCGGGCACCGCGAAGATGTATCAGGACTTGTGGTAGCATTATTGGTGGCATATAATGAAGAAGGATATTGTTGCGTATGTGGCTCGGTGTTTGAACTGTCAGCAAGTCAAATATAAGCATCAGAGGCCCGATGGTTTGTTTCAGAGGATTGAGCTTCCCGAGTGGAAATGGGAGAGGATTACCATGGATTTCATTACTGGACTTCCGTTGACTCGGAAGAAGTTTGATGCTATTTGGGTCATTGTTGATAGGCTGACCAAGTCAGCGCACTTCATTCCAGTAGCAGTCTCCTATTCATCCGAGAGGTTAGTGGAGATTTATATCCGGGAGATTATTCACCTTTATGGTGTACCGGTATCCATCATTTCAGATCGGGGTACACAGTTTATCTCGTGCTTTTAGAGAGCGGTTCAGCAAGAGTTGGGCACCCAGGTCCAGTTAAGCACAACATTCCATCCTCAGACGGATGGTTAGTCCGAGCGGACAATACAAATTTTGGAAGATTTGCTCTGAGCTTGCGTCATTGATTTTGGAGGCTCGTGGGACCAATTTTTGCCTTTAGCAGAGTTCGCCTACAACAACAGCTACCAGTCCAGCATTTGGATGGCTCCGTATGAGGCATTGTATGGTAGGCGATGTTGGTCTCCAGTAGGATGGTTTGAGCCGGGAGAGGCTCAGTTATTGGGTACAGACTTAGTTTAGGAGGCCTTAGATAAGGTCAAGATCATTCAGGACAGGCTTCATTCGGCTCAATCGCGACAAAAGAGTTATGCGGACCGTAAGGTCCGACATGTGGCTTTTATGGTTGGTGAGCGGGTATTGCTCCGGGTATCACCTATGAAGGGAGTGATGAGGTTCGAAAAGAAGGGCAAGCTCAGCGCTAGGTATATTGGTCCGTTTGAGATTCTTGATCGAGTAGGAGAGGTGGCTTATAGACTTGCATTACCACCTAGCTTATCAGCCGTGCATCCAGTTTTTCATGTGTCTATGCTTCGGA
>MU707393.1:69920-92039 GCA_026770625.1 Nicotiana glauca
GGAGGTATCATGGCGATCCTACCCATATGTTAGACTTTAGCACTGTCCAGGTTGGACAAGGATTTATCTTATGAGGAGGAGTCGGTAGCTATTCTAGATCGGCAGGTTCGTCAGTTGAGATCTAGGAGTTTTCCCTTTGTTCGTGTTCAGTGGAGAGGTCAGCCCCCTGAGGCCTCGACTTGGGAGTCCGAGTCTGATATGCGGAGTCGTTATCCACATCTGTTCCCCGACTCAGGTACTTCCTTCTTTTGTCCGTTCGAGAACGAACAATTATTTTAGAGTTGGAGGATGTGACGACACAAAGGGTCATCACCTGTTTCCTCATCCGTTCTGTGCTTCCGAGGCCTTGAAAACCTCACTTTTACTTGCCTCAATTGGCGTGGGCAGTCTGGGCGCGTAGCCGGAAAGCTTTTATGTTGAAATATGTGAAATCTGTGAAAACTTTGAAGAATTTTGATATTAATATGATTAAAGTTGACTTCGGTCAGTATTTTTGGTAAACGAACCCGGACCCATGATTTGACGGTCCCGGAGGGTCCGTAGAAAAATATGGTACTCGGGCATGTGCCCGAAGTCGAAATTCGAGATCTAGAACCCGAGTTAAAGAATTTTTTTGTTGAATTGTTTTTCTGAAATTGTTAAGGAAAATGGAAATGAAAAAAAGACTAAGGTATCGGGCTCGTATTTTGGTTCCGACGCCCGATACAAGTCTTATATATTGTTTAAACGCTTTTTGTGAAGTTTGGTCGAAAACGGATGTCATTTGACGTGTTTCGGACTTGAAATGGAAAATTTATGTTCTATGAAAATTTTGGAAGGAATTTTGGATTTTGAGGCTTAATTTGATATAAATGATGTTATTTTGGCGATTTGATCGCTTGAGTAAGTCCGTAAGATGTTTTTGAGGTTGTGTGTATGTTTGGTTTGGAGCCTCGAGGGCTCGGGAGAGTTTTGGATAGGCCATGAGTGCATTTGAACCTTTGGAAAACCAGCTGATGCACTTGAGACCTGCAGGCTTCGCATTTGCAAAGCCTGGTTCGCAAAAGCGGTATTCGCAAATGCGAAAGGCCCATCGCAAAAGCGAAGATGGCCCAGGTCTGACAATCTCGCAATTGCGAGATTTTCCTTCGCAAATGCGAAGTGTTCCTGTCCGCAAAAGCGACGCCTGAGGTCGCAAATGCGAGACCTGGGGAAAATGGGGGAGTTCACAAATGCAAACAATTCCTTCGCAATTCCCAAGCCTGCTAGGTTCGCAATTGCGAACCCAGTTTCGCAATTCCCACATCCGAGGCCCAGCAAATTTTATACTTAGTCGAATTTTCATCACTTTTCACCATTCTTTCAAAACCCAAACACCATAGGTGATTTTTCAAGAGCAAACTTCATCCCAAATCATTTGTAAGTTGATTTTTACTCAATTCTTTTAATCTTTAACATCATTAAACATGTTTTCTACTTGAAATCAAGGATTTTCATGGGTGAAATTGGGTTTTTGGGTAGAACCTAGGTTTTCTATAAATTGGGGAGTTGGACTTCGATTTGAGGTCCGATTTAAAAAAATTACATATTTGAGTTTGTAGGAGAATTGGTAACCGGGTTTTGGTCCGAACCTCGGGTTTTGACCATGTGGGCCCGGGGGCATTTTTAGAATTTTTGGGAAAAACTTGGGAAAATTATTTTTATGCATTCAAATTGATTCATATAGTGTTTATTAAAGTAATTGAACAATTTGTGATTAGATTCGAGCGAATTGGAGGTGGAACCGCGAGGTAAAGCGATAGTTGAGGATTATGTGGATTTCAAGGCTTTGAGGTAAGTGGTTGGTTTAACCCTAGCTTGAGGGAATAGGTGTTGAGTCTTGTTGCTAATTGCTATGTGATCGATTACGATGTATAGGCACGGTGACGAGTATCTATACATCGGTGTTTAGCATGACCGTGAGTCCTTATAGTGTGATTATCATGACTTGGTTGTGAACTCCGTGATTATTGGAGGATTTATATATATTGTGAATAACATGTGAACGGTGATATGATTACTTGATTCTCTAGAGAATTGGCTCAAAATAGTAGAGTGGGTTATAAGATAAGAAAAGTAAGAAAAAGAAAGCGCTGTTGATTATTCCCTTGCCGGGATGTTTGATTGAACTTGTTGAATTGTTTCCCTTGACAGGATTTCGTCAAATATTTGCTTATTTTTATGTCCCTTAATTGTGACTGTTCTTTTGGAAGTCAGACTGTTAAATGACATTGAGGATTGGGTTGCGCACCGCAACAATGATATTGAGGATCGGGTTGCACGCCACAATAATTATATATGAGGATCGTGTTGCGCGCCGCAACAATGATATTAAGGATCGGGTTGCATGCCGCAACAATGATATTGAGGATCGGGTTGCACGTCGCAACAATGATAAATGAGGGTCGGGTTGCGCGCTGCAGTAGTGACACCTGATAAAGGGTATGGGTCGGGTTGCACGCCGCAACAGTGATACCTGGTAAATGGTATGGGTCAGGTTGCATGCCGCAACAGTGGTATTTATGGGTCGGGTTGCACGCCGCAACAGTGATATTTGTGGAGCGGGTTGCACGTCGCAACAGTTATTGATACCATGTGTTTGTATTCAGTATTGATTGCTTGTTCATTATGAATCTAAGCTGTTCTAGTTTGTTACTTGGGATTACTGTTGATATTGTATCTCCCCATAGCATGTCTCCCCCTCCCATGTTGTTAATTGCCTTNCTGAGGAGCAGCAGTAGCATTAGTGCGGGAGCAGGTTTTCATTTTCACGAGACTGAGGTAGCCTTGCAGGCATCCGCAGGCCCGACGTCTCTTCTTTATGCTCTCTTTTAGACTATTGCCTCATTGTTTTCGAGATAGACAACTTATATATTTCTTTTAGACCATTGTATTTAGTATATTCTTAGTAGTTCGTGAGTACTGTGACACCAAATCTTGGGTAGAGGCTATGATTGACTGTTCCGCGTTTTGATTCGTATTTAAAAATTAGACTTCCGCTATTGTTCTTATTAAATTTCAGGTTCTATATTGATGCTGTAAACTGTTAAAGTAATTGTCTAGTAATAAAAGGATAAATAAGTTGGCTTGCCTAGCTACCACGGGTAGGCTCCATCACGATCCCGATGGTGGGAAACCCGGGTCGTGACAGTCCTGGGGATGAAAGCCCTGACCTGGGTCCTCCAGAGAGGGATCAGGTTCCTCATGTGATGCCGTCATTCACTTAATTTCCAGTTGTGTCCTATTGACTTTGTACTTTAGCTGGAACCCGCTAAAGCTTGCAGCAATCTAAGTATGTCAGGTTCCCTATCTGGTTGTTAACAGTAAGTTTGTTAGATCATCAAAACGTTAGGCAAGAGTATTTAAGATCTATCACTTGAACTTTAACTTAGGAAACCCATGAACTAGGTCTATCTTGATCAGCTTGTTCAACAGTGAAAAACTTGCATGCCCTAGTCTTTTGTGCCATAACTCAGCATCATCATCAATAACACTTAGGAATGTAAGTTCACTACCATTCAGAGAGTTGAAATCTACAACATAGATGTTCTTGAACCTTTTTGCAAATAAAACCACTTCACTAGTTATAAGATTGGTGACAGTACAAGATTTGACAAGAACTCCATTTTGTTTCCTTTGTCATAGATTTGAGAGACACTCAACGAGTTGTATTTAAATCCATTCACATATACAAATTTTCAATTGAGTAGGAGAGTGTTTTGCCAATCTTTTCAATGCCTAGAATATATCCCTTCTTGGAATTTTCAAAGGAAACACCCTCCACCTTGAAGGGCCTTGAGTGAGAGGAAATCATACATTCTTCCAGTCATGTGTTTAAAGTAGCAACTATCCATGCACTATTTTTAATTGCTTTGCCTCACTTCTGCCTGCACAAGAAAATTAATGATCAGACGTAGGAACCCAAACTAGTTTGGGTCCCTTGTAATGATAGAATGGGTGAATAAAAATTCTTTTTGTCCATATAAGCATTATATATTTCTACTTAAGAGAACCAGGTTCTTTAACTGTAGGTTTCTTTTCAGCGAAAATTTTGATTTTTTGTTGAGGCTGAATTTTAACTTTACAAGATTCCTTGTAATGACTAATTTGACCGCAATGAGTACAAAGCCAATTATCACTCACATATACATACTTGCTATAGGGATCATAGGGAGTTTTAACCTTATGGAACCCGACTCCTTGCCTGTTTCCACCACTACTCTTATACATAGACGTGACAACATTAGAGGACTAGGCCCACTTAAGTGATTTGTCTAGATCATATTTAATCCTGCATAAGTCCCCGTGAAGGTTGTCTACTCTTTTCAAGTTCAACAAGAAGACTTGATTTGACTATTTGAGCTCACTTTCAAGCTTACGTTGTGCATCACTTAACACTTCTTTTCCCTTATGGGCGTTCATCCAGTTTCCATTTGATTTTAACAAAGCATTTTTATTGTTATTTCTTCCACTTATTCTTTTAGATCTACAACTACAACCACCAATCATCTCTTTCTTGTTCTAGCTCTACAATTTCCTTAATTAAAGTATTTTTATCATTAATGAGTTTGTGATTAGCATCAATCAAAACATTTGCTAGAGATATCAGTTTCTTTTGAGGGTAAGTTTTCAAGTTTCTTTAAATGTCAAAAAAGTTTACCTTATCTTCCTCGTTGTCCTCTTCATTATCAGATATGGCCATGAGTGCAAAGACAAGATCATACTCTGTATATACACTTTCAATAGCCATCATAGAGGTGTCTCCTTGATAATTCCTCACCTTCAGATTCACTGGAGGAATCTCCCCAAGCAGCCAAAACTTGCTTTACAATATTGTCAGCAACATATTTCCTTTTGAACCTTCTCTTAGGGATCGGGTTCCTTTTTACCACCTTGTCAACATTGTGTTTGTAGTGGTCCTGCGAGTGAAGGGGACACTCTTTGATGAAATGTCTTAACTTTTCACTCTTATGACAACAGTCATTTCTTTTAATTTTTCTGCTACTGCTTCCTCTCTTGGGAATTCCTCCATTTATATAAACCATTTTCTGGAATCTTCGAGTAAGATAGGCCATGTTTGTCTCATCACAACTTGCGTCACTTTTGTCAACCTTGAGAACCAGGTTCTTTTCCTTTATAGGCTCTCTTCTTTCAAGATCTTTCTTCTTCTTCATCGAATAGGCTTTTAGATTTCCAATGAGTTCATCAACGGTCAGCTTCTGCAGATCCTTGGCTTATGTGATAGAATTTACTTTACTTTCTCAGGAACCTGGTAATACACTAAGTATTTTCCGGACTAGCTTATTTCTTGGGATGACTTCTCCAAGGGAGTGAAGCTAATTGATAATGGATGTGAAGTGTATGTGCATGTCCTGAATAGACTCATCCTCCTTTATTTCGAAAAGCTCATACTTAGGAGTAAGCATATAAATTTTGGACTGCTTAATCTGGGTAGTTCCCTCATAGGCAGTTTAGAGAGCTTCCTAGATCTCTTTAACTGACTAACAGGCTGAGATACAGTTGTATTCATCAGTTCCCATGCCAAAAATGAGAATTTTCTTTGCTTTGAAGTTCTTCTCAATGGCCTTTCGATCAACATCGTTGTACTCTTTTCTTATTTTTGGGACTGTAGCTGTTCCCTTACCAACTGTTTTTCATGGGAACAAAAGGACCATCATAGATTACATCCCACAGCTCTGAGTCATCATCCATGATGAAGCCATGCATCTTATTTTCCACCAACCATAGTATTGGCTATTGAATCTTGTTGGTCTGTAGGTTAATTGTCCTTCTTTGAAGTTTAGTGGAGCAACCATTAAGATCCTTTTTAGGTGTTAACCATTTAGAAAGAACCTGCTCTGATACCAATTGATAAAAACTAAGGGCCCACCAAAATGTATGGAGAACCTGGTTCTCTATCAGTTCTCACAGTAAACATCATTAAATGAAGAACGCACAATATTTACGTGAAAAATTCCTAGCTTACGGGATTAAGAATCACAACCTACAGTAGTAGGATTTTAACATCGCTAACTGAGCATACTTTAGATTTGAAATCTACACACTTGACTACCTCTAGTCAAACAACCAAAAGCAATAACGATTTAGAAGTATTCCTACTAAATGTTTCTAAAAAGCTGTGTAGGAATTACAAGTAAATTACATAAGACAAAGACACAACATTAAAGGACACATGACATATTCGATGCTGGGATCTGGTCCTTTATTTTGTAGCTGCTTTGCTCTTCAATCCACCCGAGGGAAGCATATGCGGCTACACTTGAGAGAATAATTGTTTCTGTATGTTCAAGTGCAAGGTCAAAGATTTGTAACATGTTGTATATATATGGACATTCATGGGAGTAGTTACAAGTGCATTTTCGGTCTCCAGAAAATTGCAGCTATGCTGCAATACAGTTGCAGGTACGGTGCAACAATTTTAATAGTTGTAGAGTTGACTTGCACGACGACCTAGAGACCTGCTCATACCTGTTTCCTGTGCAGTTCCTTTGTTTTTGTTTCTCTTGAGAATAAAATCAGACAACATGGTATATTTCAGCGAGCACAAGGAACATAATTATACTAGGTTCCTTATCTGGTTCTTTCATGAAGTTTGACAAATTATCAAAACCAAAGTCGCATAACTTATCAATAATTTTTGTGGTAAGAATAGTTCATGTTGAAGAGTTCTTACCGTATTAGTAAGCCTTATATATCAGTTATCTGTAGTCCTTGTGATGCCTAAATGAGGATTTTGCATAAGAAAATATTTGTTAACCTAATCTATCGTGGAAAGCAAGAAGGAACTGTGGACATTACTTGACAAGATGCCGGAGTGAAAGGGTTAATTTTCGTGGGTATATTATAGCTTTAAGAGATATATATGAATGTTATGTTTGATGACATATATTTGTGTATTATCTATATTACATGTAAGATTATGGTTACCTTTGATCTATATGATTTCCATCAAATCATTTCGCGTGACACTTACTCCGTTCGTTCCTGAATCTATTTCTTTTATGGTTCGTTTAAAAAAGAACAACTTCTTTCTAAATTTGAAAATAATTTAGCTTAAACATTCAATTCTACCCTTAGTGAGAAGCTTTTATAACCATACAAATACTCTGGATCCCTTTTTGACTTGTTTAAAACCACAAATTCCAAATGTCATTATTTTTTCTTAAACTCCGTGTCCAGTAAAATAAATTCACATAAATTGAAACTGACGGAGTAATAATTTGGTAAATTTATAATATCATAGGTAAATTCCACATTGCTAAAATAAAAAACCATACTAGGTATATAAGGAAGCAAGCTTTTTTTTTGGATAGTAAAGATAGTTATATTATAAAAGTACTAAAGATTGTTCATAGTAAATAGATTCAGAGACTGCAGCTTGCCACTACATGGTGGTTCAATACTAGTTACATTGTGATTACCTAGGAGAGTTAGCCTATTACAAGCCGATATGTCTAATAACTTCTTACTTGAGTAAGCTATATCCAAGTCCCTTGCTAGTTGAGAGTCGACAAAATGGGGTGAACTTGAAAGTAGTTTTGCAGTATGATTGCATGGTTGCCAAAAAGAGTCATTGTCTGCATTTGTTGCCAGGAGATGAGCAACTTGGTTTCCTTCCCGGAAGTTATGCCGCAGGGACACGTCCTTTCGCTGGAGCATCAATAACCTGCATGCATGAACACTGTTAGCGACAATGAAATGATCATTCTTGAGAGCATGGAGAGCGTCAGTTGAGTCTGTTTTGATCTCCAGTGGAAATAGATTAAGTTGGGTTGCTATTTTCAGGCCTTCATAGATAGTCTGGAGTTTTGCATGAAGAGGTGACATTGCCTTGTCCTTTTTTTGGTAACCTAAAACCCATTTACCTTTACTGTTGCGAAAAAATCCCCCAATACCAGCTTTGTTACCAACTTTTTTAAAATCCCCATCCGTATTAAGTTTATACCAGCCGTGTTTAGGGGAGAACCATTTTATGGTTAAGTTGAATTTGTCCACGGAGGTAATGTCAGTGGAGTTGAGGTAAAAGAATTCATTGGCAAGGGAGAGAATGTCCTTTATACGAGGGGAGTAGTGGGTTTTGTTTATATTATTTTTATTCTTGTTGGTCCAGATTCCCCATAGGAGGAAAGGAAGGAGATTCATCCAAGGGATTTTTAGATGGATGGGATTTATATCTCTTAGCTTGATTAGCCAGTGGTTGTCCATATTGTTGTTTGTGTTAGTAATATTAAGCTGTCTCCATAACTTTGAGACTATGGGGCATGAGAGGAAAATATGGGTAATTGTTTCCTCTTGATTTTTACAACTGGGACAACTAGGATTTATATTGATACCAATGTGATGAAGATATGAGCGATACAGAATCTTGTTTTGACTGATTTGCTAGAGGAAATATCTTATTTTATTAGGGAAAGGAAGTTTCCATATCCACTCAAAGTCCATGTTGTTAGTGTTCCCTAGGATTAGAAAGTTATAGCAAGATTTTGAATTGAACATCCCATTTGGGCTTGGGCTCCAGATGGGTTTATCCATATTCTGAAGGGGTAGGGGTATAGAATTGATTTTTTCCAAGATAGAGGGGGGAATGGTGAAAGAGATTTTCCGAAAATTCCATGTACCTTTGTGGTAAAGTTTCTTTATGGGAAGGTTAGCTTCGTTTATGTTTAGAGGACCCTCAATAATATATCTAAGAGGAGGTACTTGAGGGATCCATTGGGTTTCCCAACTATTAAGATTAGAGTTTTTTCCCGGGAGCCATTGGATACCTTGGTTGCAAACTTCCCAGCCCGTAACAACACTTTTCCAAATGAAGGAGGTGTGTTTGGTGTTCTTGTTACAGTATTTGTGTGCTAGGAAATTTGCCCAAGGAGAAGATATGTTGTTAATGAGTCTCCAAAAGAGGCTACTTAGCAACACTTTATTTTTTTTAAGGGCGTCCTTTATGCCTTGCCCTCCTAGATATTTGGGCTTGGTCACTGTCTTCCAATTGACAAGATGAAGTTTTTTATGATTAGAAGTGGTGCCCCAAACAAATTTTTTTTGAATTTGATCAATAATTGTTTTTAGTTTTTTTTGGGGGCAAAGTATATTGCATGGCATGGTTTGGAATAGAATTAAGGGTTGCAAAAGCTAGTGTAGTTCTGCCAACTATATTTAGGAAATTAGTCTTCCAATTAGAGAGTTTGGCCCTCATTTTATCTATAATATATTGGTAATCTTTGGCTTAGAAGGAATTGTTGAGAATAGGAAATTCCAAGTAGTTACCAAATTTTTTGGCTATTTTAATGTTTAAGTTGGAGGCAATTTCTTTGGTAACTTCTGTAGAACAATTTTGGGAGAACACGATCTTAGATTTTTCCCTATTGATTTTTTGACCCGATATATTGCAAAAAGTGTTAAGGCAGTCTTTGATAGAGTGAAGGTTACTCTTATTAGACTTGGCCATGAGGGTAATGTCGTCAGCGAAAAATAAATGAGATAGGTTGGTATGAAGGTTATTGAGTCTTATGGGGTCCCAAAGTTTGGTGTCAACTTGGTGACTAACAAGACAGGATAACATTTCTAAACACAAAATGAAGATATAGGGTGATAAAGGGCAGCCTTGTCTTATTCCCCTACTTGGAGCAAAAAAGGAGGTTTTAGTATCATTAACCAAGATGGAAATGTTACTAGTACTGATGCAATTCATAATAAGGTTCTTAATTTTATGAGAGAATTGAAAATATGAATGAGTTAAATAGATAAAGGACCATTCCAGTCTATTAAAGACATTTTCCAGATCCAATTTTAGAATCACGTAGCATTTTTTCCCTCTCATTTTCTTAAAGTGGCACATCATTTCTTGGATTAAGATGGCATTGTCTGAAGCCCTTCTTCCTTTTAAGAAACTAGCTTGGAAAGGACTAATAATATGATTGAGGACGGGTTGGATTCTATTGACAATGGTTTTGGTAATGATTTTGTAAATAGTGTTGCATAATCCTATATGCCTAAAGTTTTTTAGATTATTTGAGTTAGGGACTTTGGGGATTAAGCAAATGTAGGTGTTGTTGATATCAGTAGGAAGACATTGAGTGTTAAAGACTTGTCTACATAAATCTAGTACTGAATCACCAACAATATTCCAATATTTCTGATAAAAGAAAGGATGTAAGCCATCTAGCCTTGGGGATTTGAAGGGTTTCAAGGAAAAGACTGCCTTGTAGATTTCTCCCTTTGAAAGATAATTATCCAGGGTAGAAAGATCAAGGTTGTTAAAAGATTAAGGGTTGTTTTTTATAAGAGCCCAATTGGAGGTAGAGTGATTAGTTTTAAAAGCAGTTTGAAAGTAGTTGAGAATGTGGTCTAGGATTTTGTTGGGATCATTAATCCAATTACCAAATTCGTCCTTAAAAAAGACAATTTTATTTTTCCTGGCTCTATTGGTTGCACTTACGTGGAAGAATTTAGTGTTAGCGTCACCTTCTTGAATCCAGGACATTCTCGCTCTAATTTTCTAATAATCATCTTCTAACTTAAGAATCTCTTTGTACTCTTGTTGAAGATTATATTCTAATTTTTGTAGAAAAGCATTGGAGTTATAATTATTGGAGCATTGGATGCCGTTAAGTCTAGCAATAATCCTAGATTTTTTACGATGAATGTCTCCAAAATGCTTCCTACTCCATTGAATGATATTACTCCTAAAATTTTGGGAGCTGGCAGTATAATTAGAGTGGCTCCAACTGTTTTTCACTAAATTTATTAAATACGGATGACGACACCATAAAGTTTCTAGCCTAAAAGGTTTTTCAAAAGAGTTACTTTTTATAGGATTACAAGTGATCAAGAGGGGGTTATGATCCGAGTGGATTCTAGGAAGGTGGATAATGAATGCTTCAGGGAAAGATTCAACCCATTCTTTATTGGCAAATACCCTATCTAATTTTTCTAGAATAAGATCTTTATTCTTTTTTCTTTTGTTGGACCATGTAAATTTGGGACCTTTGAAGCCTAGGTCGATTAGATACAGTGGTTGATAAAGTTCAAAAGGATTTTGGCTCTTTTTTGATTAATGAGTCTGCCACCTAGTTTCTCATTTGAGCTAAGGACTTCATTAAAGTCGCCCCCTATTAACCAAGGGCCACTAATGTTACAATGCATAGCTAAAAGATATTCCACATAATGTGAGCACGTGATTTTTGCCACGCTTAAATTACTCCTATAGAATTCACTAGAATTAGAATTTTTCTTTTAATATTTGAATTTTTTTGAATTAATTGCATGATTTTGTGTTTTGTTTGCATTTTTGTGTGCATTTTTAAGTTTCATAAAAAATAAAAAAATTATAAAATAGCATACTTGCATTTAGGACTTAATTCTAGGTTTTATGTTAGTTAGACATCATTGGAAATAAGAGAAAAAATAACAAAAATAATCCTTTTACATTTTATTCATTTAATTTTACTTTTGTTTATTTTTCCTCTTAAAATTAGGATTTAGTTAGTTTTAGGAAAATTAGTTAGTTTAATTTCAGCCTAATTCAAGTCTTTGTTATTTTATTTTTAACAAAATAAAAAATCAAAGAAAGAAATTGAATTGAAAAGATTTGAATTAAATAAAAGAAAAGGAGTTAATTGGGAAGAAATTAAAATAGGGGCATCAGGCAACCCATTTTTGGGCCAAAATTGAGCCTAAATCTTCCAAATCCATTCGAATTTTACCCATCCCAAAGGGTCTAGACCCAGTCCGGTCCAGCTTAGAGCTCAAACGACGTCGTTTCAATGACAATCAATCATGACCGTCTAGGTTGTTTGATCTAACGATCATGGATTGATAACTTTTGATATAATACTGTCTAAACGCCCCCTACCCCCTTCTTCGTCTCTCTCATACTCGAACCCTAATCCCACCATCTCCCGCCGCGAACCGCTGCCAGAAATCACCTCACGGCGGCGGCCGGTCACAACACGACCCCAAAAACACACCAAAGATCCACCTTTTCTCCCTCCTCCCCCTCATACCTATACCTCCCTTAATTTCCTCGAATGTCATTGAAACTCTTCAAAAATACCAAGCCCTAGGCGCCGCCACCACCATACACGGCGTCGCCGCCACCAAACCATACCAAAATTGTACCCTGCAATCCCTAGGCTACCCTAAGCCCCATACACATGGTGATTTCATAAAAATCCAACCGGAACTTGTGAAGTTTTGGATCTAGGGTTTTCATTTCAAAATTGTTTTGGACTTTCAAGAACTCGAGTGATTTTTTAATTAATGTTATATATTTTAGAAACATATAACATTAATTAAAAAAAATCAATTCCGAAAAAAAAATCAATCAAATGAAGATCGAAAAACTAGTGAGTTTCTAGTTCTTTTTTTTTTTTTATGATTAGGGATTTCTTTTCACATTATTCAGATTAATCTTTGTTTAATTTGGTTTGATTCCTGTTTTGATTTTCCATTCCTGTTTAATTTAGTCTTATTCACGTTGTGATTCTTGTTTTATCCAGAATGTTTAGTCATGATATTTATTCTTTTTTTTTAATTCTGTTTTCTCTTTCTTGTTTATTTGTTTTAATTGATGGTGTGGTAGCAGTATGAATTAGGATTAATTTTCAGTTTTATTTCATATTTGATAATTCAATTCTAGAGTTTTTGAACTTGGTTTGGATATAGCTGAATAACTTAATCTTTGATTAACCATAGTTAAATTTAACTTGGGTAAAAAGGGGGTTGGTTTAGTTGAGTAGGCTCAGTAATTTCAGAATTAAAATAAGGATAGTATAGGTATTCCATAAATAGAAAACAATGCTAGAATACCCTAGACTCTTCTAGAATAGGGACTTAGTGTAAATTTTAGTAGTTTAGTGCAGTGACTTGAGAAACAAGTCAAAACATTAGGGGAACAAAATCTGGAAAAAAAGGGGGGAAAATGAGTGAATGCATTCTAGAAGCTTCCTCCCCCTTTTCTTGCCTATAAAAGGCAGCCTACATGCCTTCATTTGCAAGTTTTCACAATCTGAAAAATTCCCAAAAAAAAGTTTCAATCTCTGGAAAAATTCCCAGAGTTTCAAAAATCTGAAAAATTTCTCAAAAAAACTTCCAGCCTCCAAATTTCCCACCAAAAAACATTTTCAGCAAGCTTAGCCTTAGAAATTTGAATTTCAAATTCAAAAACATAAAAACCTGAACTTCTAGAGTTCCAAAACATGATCCTAGATCTGAATCTCCAAAAAAAACCAAAAAAATAGCAAAACTCCGAAAAAAAACTCAAAAATACTGTTCTATGGAAGTACTTAGGATAATTTCAAGTTTTAGTATTTAATTTGCATTTTTAGCTCAGTTTCCGGTGGCTGAAGTCTGCAAAAGTATTTCTGGGTGTAATCTCAAGTTGATTTGGGTGCATTTGAGCTGTTTTTGTTTGGTTCATTGGTTGAAAAGGGATCTTCTGCCATTTGATATCATTTCTGGCCTTATAACATTACTCCAAGCCTCTGATTTCTACTGTTGTGCTGCTGTTACATTGCTGACTATCCATTTTCCTTTGTTTTGCCTCAATCTCCAGGTACATATTCGAGTTTGATTTGCTGTAGCTTTGAAGTGAAAAGATAAAATAAAATGCTCTTTCATTTGCTCCCTGAAGTGTGCTTGTTTGGGCTGCTATGTAATATTAGCTGGGTAGATAGTGACTGATATGTATTTGATTAAGTCTAATGTCGATTTGTATTTCATAATCTCTGGATTGTACAAACTGGACTAAACTGGACTGTTTTGAGACCTCTAAATACTTTAGATGTAGATTGCTGTAGGATTTAGAATTAGGATTGATCCATTTTAGATTTTTATTGACAGTATCTCAAACATAGGAGCCTGTTCTAGGACTAAGATTCAAACAATGAATCTATAGTTCATCAAGCTTCAGTCATTGATTTTGTTAGTTTTTTTGTTAGATATTAGTAGGTATTATGATATGCTTAATTTTCATAATCGATTGAGAGCATGGAACAACAGTAGGATAATTTGAACAATGCATGTTGTAGTTCAGTAATTCCATGTAAACAAAACAACTATCGTTGTTGACATGTGAAATGGTGAAGGAAAATGTTGATGAAAACGCTTAAGATTACACTGGACAATTCATTATTCAATTAACAAGCCCAAATTCATATATAAAAGTCATTATAATATGTTGATTTAAACTGATTTGGCTTTTGGAATCGTTGATTCAACGCTTGAAAATTGTATGAGCTGCATATTCTTGTGATAATTGTTTTAGAGTTATTTGGAAAAATCAACATCTGGAACGTAAACCAGCCTTCTATTTGAGCTGCTGTGAATTAAAATCAGCAGCTGAAGACCCATATAGGGGTCAATATTTGGCTGTGGGCTCATGAAAGCCAAACCTGGCAACATTCTATTGGAATCAATTTGGGCTTAAAACTCATTGCCAAAATGCCCAATACCTAAATTTGATCACGTTTCCACCTTGCTGGACTGACTTTGGAGTCCCAAAAGAATGCTAAAGACTTAAATACACTTTAGAGTTAATCAATTTTATGATATAGGCTTTGGGCTTTCTCGTTAAGTAGCATGCTTGAACTAAGAGGCTTGCCTCTTGTTCAAGTGTGGGCTTGAACTTGAGGCCCAAATTCCTTGATCACTTTAATAACATTTCATAATATTAATTAATTAGGGTCGTTTAGAGACCAATTCAATAGAAAAAATAATAGTTGATTTTAGGTTGGACTTTAAATAATAAAACAAGGTGCGCCACGCCGAATGAAACCCATAAAATGTGTGGCCCCCTTTAAATGCTTAACTAAAATACTTAGAATTCGGGGCATGCCATTTAGCAAATTTCACGGTCCTCTGCAAAGATAATAACCCGTTAGTCGCTTTACGCACGCTTTTAATAATTTTATCTTCTTAAATATGGGTGTGCATTTCATGCAACCCAAATCCAAATCTCAAAACGTTGAATAAGAATGTGTCAAGGATCCGGGTGCATTTCATGTGACGTGATCCAAAAACATGTTTTTAAACGATGTTCACTTTCTTAAAAATTAACTAAAAGTGGTAAATAATCCTAAAATTGCACTATAGGTTGGAACATGTATTAAAATTAGATTTTAGCCATTTATAATAATTTAAGCGACCGTGCTAGAACCACGGGATCCGGGGGTGCCTAACACCTTCCCCCGGGTCAACAGAATTCCTTATTCAGAATTTCTGGTTCGCAGACTCCAATTGGGAAGTCGAAAATTTTCCTCGATTTGGGATTTAAGTTAAACCGGTGACTTGGGACACCAAAAGCCAATCATATCCCAAGTGGTGACTCTAAATATAAATAAATAATCCCATTTCGAATAATGTCACTTTAAATGGAAAAACTCCCTTATACACTATCCTTCGGGGTAGGTGAGTAAAAAAGGAGGTGTGACAACTCTGGCGATTCTGCTGGGGACACGAACCCAGAATTTCGATTCAGGGTTCAAGAATTCGAGCTTAGTACAATTGTTATATTTGGCTTTATCTGATCTTCTACATGTTCCATGCTATATGTGCTAAATGTTTCACCGCTTTGATATTTGTCGAAATTGTATATATAAACGGTCGCGAATCACTTCCTCTCTCTAAGTCTTCTACATCATGGAGAAGGGTGCAGTTCGTGTATATTCTCTTCTTTTTAGAGTCTTTCCCAATTTAGAACGAGGTTTTGATAATTTGCTAAGCCGACGGAGCTTTTGTATCCCCGGTACGCTACCTCCCCCTCGACTCGAGTTGTCCGCTCGGGTAAGCCAGATCTAGACCAATAAACCTAGGGTTTAAACCTAGAAGAACAAAACCTCATGCTGGATCCCTAGTAGGAACGTTTGTTTGCATCATGTGCATTTGACTTAGGGGACTCAACACAGGGGTTGGGTCCGTCTAGGACAGGTGACCTGAAATGAAAAGACCATCTTGATGCATCTTACGTGCTACTTGCGCATTTATCTGCTCGGCTTTGCATGTTGACCGGCTTGTATATAATGAGTGAAAATTGAGAAAAATAAGCAGTGTTAGGACTAAGTGAGGGTGACCATTTGTTTTGAAAAAACCCAATGCCCAAATAGTACCGAAATACCGCCGGATTTTTGAAAAATAAAAAAAAAAGGGAGAAAAATATTTATTAAAAAAAAAGAAAGAAAAATTGTTGTTCAAAATAGTTTTGATTTTGGCAAGTCTGCTCGAACTACGCTGGTTTGATTCTCACCGGATGTGAGATACGTAGGCAACCCTCATGGGGTCCAACCTCCCTTTTGCAAAAATAGCCCAAAAAATGTCAGTTTTAATTTTGTTATAAATAAGTTGGGTGATGCTATTCTTGTTTTAAATAAGCCGAATTCCCCAAAAGGGCGCCGGAAGGCTATTTTTGCAAGAACAGCCACCTTGAGTCATTTTAACTGGTTTTCGGGCACAACTTAAAATCTTCCTCCCAGAAGTGCTGAAAGGCCGTGTTTGCAAAACCAAGTACTGAAGAATTTTTGCAAAAATAGCCATTTTTCTTTGGATAAAATAAGTCATTAAATTCCCCTTCAAATAAATGTGCAGGATGAATCCATGTAACGTCGAAACCTTCTCAGTCCTGAGCGAGATCCCCTAGAAACTCCATATGTGGTGGCATGATTTGGGAAAAGGAAGCAGAGATACCGTGGTCAAAATTTTGGGCGGTCTCGTTGATTTATTGAACATCAAACCGAGGAAGGATATTATTGAGGCACTAATACTATTTTGGGACCTGACCCGTAATGTATTCCGATTTTCAGATTTTGAACTCACACTTACACTAGAAGAGATTGCGGGATACGCGGGTCTCAACGGGAACCTCCGAAGTAGATACCCATTGGCCCCATGACCGATGAACCTTCATAGGTTCTTGGACTTGTTGAGCTTCAGTCGGGACATTCAAGACCCGCATCTAGTAGAGGGGTGTTGCACACTGCATTTCTTATATCACCGGTATTGTAACCTAAAGGGTTTTGAAGAGCCCAACACCGGTTTGGCACATGCCGGGAACAAGGACAAATGGGAAGCTCGATGGGGAATAGCCTTCATGATAGCCTTTCTGGGAGTCGTGGTTTGTCAAAGAAAAGATGGTCACATAGACCTCGGCCTTGTAGGAATGCTGGATGTTGCCATTAAGAAACCTACTAGCACAGTAGTTCCCTTGATTGTAGCAAAAATGTACCTGTTGATACCCAATTTTTCCCTAAATATTTCTTATACCTAAATATTTTAAAATAGCATATTGGTGCATATATAAGCACATCCAAGAGTTTTGACATTTTTGACGATTTTTTAAACCAATTTATTGCCTATTTTACACAACAAAATCCAATAATTATTCCCAAAATTATCATTGCATGAGGCTACCTTTCTGCCTTCCGAGACTAAGCATTGTCTCTATTTTCATTATCTGCATTGCATAAGGCTACCTTTCTGCCTTCCGAGACTAAGCGTTGTCTCCATCTGCATTTCCTGCATTGCATAAGGCTACTTTTCTACCTTTCGAAACTAAGCGTTGTCTCCATCTGCATTTCCTGCATTGCATAAGGCTACGTTTCTGCCTTCCGAGACTAAGCATTGTCTCTATCTGCATTATCTGCATTGCATAAGGCTACCTTTCTGCCTTCCGAGACTAAGCGTTGTCTCCATCTGCATTTCCTGTATTACATAAGGATACCTTTCTGCCTTCCGAGACTAAGCGTTGTCTCCATTTGCATTATCTGCATTGCATAAGGCTACCTTTCTGCCTTCCGAGACTAAGCGTTGTCTCCATTTGCATTATCTGCATTGCATAAGGCTACCTTTCTTCCTTCCGGGACTAAGCGTTGTCTCCATCTACATTTCCTGCATTGCATAAGGCTACCTTTCTGCCTTCTGAGGTTAAGCTCTACCTCCACCTACATGGCTGAAATACCGCCACATCATTTTTTCTCACATGGCTGAAATATCGCCACCTCACATCTTGCAATCGGCTGAAATATCGGCAAACTTTATTTAAGTGCTATATCGGCTGAAAGATCGCTAGTTCATCTCCATCATCATCTATACTTATGCTTTCTGTCGGCTGAAATATCGCCATTTTACTTTTTACATCGGCTGAAACATTGCCTGTTTTATTTAAATTTCTGTCGGCTGAAATATTGCCATTTACGTTTTTGCATCGGCTGAAACATCGCCTGTTCTATTTAAATTTCTATCCGTCGAAATATCGACATCTACATTTTGCATCGGCTGAAACATCGCCTGTTTTATTTAAATTTCCGTCGGCTGAAATATCGCCATTTACACTTCTGCATCAGCTGAAATACCGCCTAACCTTGAATTTCGTGGGCCGAAATATCGCCAAACTGTTCGAGGGCGTCATTATTCGGAGGCATCATCCTCATAGCCCGAGAACACCATGCCATGGCCCGAGGACCCCACTTTATATCCTGCACGTCATTATTCAAAGGCATTATGGTTCGGAGGCACCATTATCATAGCTCGAGAACATCATTTCATAGCCTGCGAACCCTTTATTTTGTGCTTCATGGCCCAGGACATCATGGTCCGAGGACGTCATCCTAACCGTCCAAGGACAGCATTCATGGTCCAACGGGAACTCACATCATGTTTAAGTTTAAGCAAAATATACGCCCGTATTTCTTAATTGCAGGTACACCGGCTAGCAACGGCCGTCTAAGCAGGAGCGAGCCCGCTCCGGTCCTCGCCGCTGATCCAGTTTCAAACACCTCTTGCCCCATAAACATCGTGCCCATCTCTTTCAAATCACCATCGACATGTTCCGTCAATGGTTCCTGAACTACATACGGTCTGATTCCTGTAAAACTAGGGATATGTAGGCAGATTAAAAACCATAGCTCAGTCAAGTTCTTTTCAAATCGCCGCTTTTGGTCAAAATTGGCCATCATATCTTTACCCGACAACTCTTTCATGCTTCCCGGATAAAGAGGGGCAGCTGTTGATACCCAATTTTCCCCCAAGTATTTCTTATACCTAAATATTTTTAAAATAACATATTGGTGCATATATAAGCACATCCAAGAGTTTGACATTTTTGACGATTTTTTAAACCAATTTATTGCCTATTTTACACAACAAAATCCAATAATTATTTCCAAAATTATCATCTTGGTGAATAATTCATTGTATTTTCACATTTACACCTAAATATAATTAAAGTTATTTTTGCATATTTTTACAAATTTATTTGGTATTTTAAAGCTAAATTGCATATAATTGCAATTATAGCCTATCTTGTAATTTATGACCTTTTACGTTTATGAAATTAATCCCAGCATTTTTTAATTAATATCTATATAATACTTATTTACCCAGTATGTTTAATTTGTTTTTAAAATCAGTATTACTATTTTTATAAAATTAAACTGGGAAAATTGGCTATTTATGATTTGGCTTCTATTGCATTTCAATTATAGCCAACTTGGTACTCCATTTCAGCCCCAATTTTTAACCCAATTACCCAGCCCAATTAACATGCCTACCTGACCCATACCCTTTCCTATCGTACCCAAACCCGTTCCCCATTTAACCCATTTAATCCCAGCCGTTGATCTCCCCTTTTCCCTTTCCTTTTTTATTTCAAATAACCCTAAAACCCTACCTTATTTTTCTCGACTGCCGCCTCTGAATCCTCTCCTCTCTCAACTCCCTCTCAAATTACCTCAAACCCTAGCTGCCGCCTCTCATCGAAGCCCTAATCTATGGCTTCTCAGGCTCATCGGAGGCCTATACTAGCCTCCCATGGCTTCTGCGTGCTCGTTTCTAAAGGTCCAATGACTAGATCTTGAAGGGTTCCGACCAAGCCTTTGTTCGATGACTGTTCTCCGGTCATCTTCAACCTTTGTCCGGCCAGTCATGGCTATTCGAGTTCGATCTTCAACTTCTCTACTCAGATTGATGGTTTCCAAAGCCTATCTCGTCACCTGGGTTTCTTATGAAACCCTAGCTCTAAGGTTCCTTCGGTTTATTCTTAGATCTGCCCCAGATCTATGTGTGTTTGAACTTTCTAAGCATGTTTCTCGAGGTTTCCCGAAGTTTTTGCTTTCAAAACTCTTTGTTCTTTTAACTCTGGTTTTATGTTAAGATATTTCGAATCTCTCTTCTTTGATTATCGACATGTTTTACTGTATTTTTGTTTGTGTTATCTTCTATCTGAGTAAGCATGTTGAAAACCCTAATTTTCTTAGGGATTTTGTTTGAGTTCCTTGGTCTGTTTGTTAATGGTCGTTTGATTTACCTTATTTTTTATCTGAGTTAGCACGTGGAAAACCCTAATCGTGGGATTTTGTTTGAGTTTTTGTTTGTTAGTATTCGCTTGATTTACCTTCTTCTATATCCGAGTTAGCATAGTGAAAACCTTAATTTTTTTGGGGCTTATCCGAGATTCTGAACCTGTTTATTTGTTTATCTGCTTATCTTCTCTAAACTCGATTGATTTTCGAAAACCCTAGTTTCTTTGGGGACTATTCGATTTCTTTGAAGTTGTTTGTGCAACTCGCCTGTTGAAATTGCAGTGTGCTTCAATGCTCTTGACTATTTTTGGTTCTGAGTTCTTTGCATGCTTCTGATCTTCTTCTCTATTGTTAAACACTGAAACTTGACTATCATGCTTCGAATGTCCTCCTTTTAGTTACTACTGTATGCTGTTATTTTGCCATAACTTGGCTTCACGTGTCTATCACTTGTGCATGTATTTATATATACTGAGTTCCTTCTGTGATTGATTCTCAAACTCGTGATTAATTTTCAAAAAAAACTCTTCCTTTGTGAAATTCTGATTTTACTCGCCTGTTAAGGGGTAATTGATTCTTTTCCTTTGATTGGCCTCCCTGAATCTTTCCAAAAATAATTTTAAGTCCCGTACTTATACTTAATTGCCTATTGTATGACTTTACTGCTTCTTCTATGGCAACAACCATTCTGCTTACAAGGCTAATTCTCCTTTCCTTATTTGGATCCTGTTAGTATCCGCTTGAATAAGAATCCCCTGATTAAAAGGGAGTCTTATGCTAATTGATTCTGATTTGTGATCATGCCCATATTTGTGTTGGATTTGTACTTATTACCTTACTCTACTCGTTTTCAAAACTATAAATACCCTATTCTCTTTTCTTTAAATACACGAACACGAACACGAACACTGACACAAAACAATCTGAGTTCAAAAATCGCTCTTAAAAACTCTCTCTCATTTCTGCTACTTGTGCTATTGCTTGGCTGTGGACTTTTGTTTGCTCTACTTTCTTCTGCACTTTTGCTTCTCTACTAGTATGTTCTGGTTAATTTTCAAGCTTCAACAACAACATGTTTCATTCATGTCTACTTCGGATCATGTTTTCTTTGGTTAACATGTGCTTCTAACATGTTGTAACATGTCCCTTTCCCTTGTGATTCAATGTTTAATTTATGTGTATATCCTGTCAGTTGTTGGTTATTTATTTGATACTTTATGAATCCCAAACCCTCATATCCCCTTTATATGCTTTAAGTTATGGTTAAGAAACATGGCAATGTCTAAAATCATTGTCCATGGATATGAACTGGGCCCGTTGGGGCCCTACGCTTGTCAATTTCCCATTCCCTCACTGCATGTGCTGAGTAACAGCCTTGGCTTGCTAGTATTTGTGATTATTGTTCAGGCCATGGCTTGACCTCCACTAGGTCTTTACTCCCTAAATGTTTGATCAATAGGTTTGGTCAGGGGTGTGCCAGTCTATTTTGTGGCTGGGCATGACCACCAGCCTGCCTGGGTAGCCCATATCCCTTCTTTTGCACTTACACCTCATTCTTAGAACTTAAGTTCTGCCCCTCTTGTGTGAGCCTTGCCTTGGGACCCTGGAGCTCCCTCTGAACTTGGACACATAAGGGTTGTCCCTTCCACACTACACAACTCAATTTCTGTTCAACATCTTGGGTGTATGCACTGCCTGGGGTTCCTGAAATCCCTTGGATCTCTGAAACACCCCAGATGAGAGAAGGCTTGGAAATGTGGATCTCGGAAGTGGCTCAATCTCATATTATTAG
>MU707393.1:101432-141352 GCA_026770625.1 Nicotiana glauca
GGATTTGGGTTGCAATCAATGCACACCCGTATTTAAGGAAATAATTTTAATTAATTCGTGCCTAAAGGTTCTATCGTAGAGATATTTGGGAGGGGCCATCGAAATTTGCTAAAATAGCCACTCCGAATCCTAACCATTTTAATAGACAATTATTGAGGGCCCCGCAATTATTCCGGGTTTAGCGAGGCTCCTCTCCAAATTTTAGCCCTTTTTAATTATTATTGGTTTATTTTAAGAATTATGACGTCATGAAAACGCATTTTTAACGGCGTTACCACCAGGGTACACGTGATTATTAACACATTTTAGATTTCGTCGAGATTTGGATTTGGGTCACATAAATGTGCACCCGATTTTAGGAAGGTAATATAACTAGCGCGCCTAAAGCAATTTCGCATTTTTAATTTGCGAGGGCTATGGATTTTATCTAATGACACGCCTCGGAATTTAAGGATCAATAAAATATTAATTAAACGAGGGCCATGCAATTGTTATTTTTGTTCGGCTTGGCATACCTCGATTATCATTTTAAAGGATTGTACTCAACTAAAGCAAACTACGATATTGTTAATGAATTATTTTCCTATGTGAAATGACCAGCTAAATGAATTTACAAAGAAAGAGCCACTGTGTAGTTAACAGGAAAACCCCAATGATGGGTCTAAGCATGATTCACGACACCTGAGGCTTTTTTAGAGACATTACCAAATCAATCTATTGACAAGCAACAAATCTGTATCCACTTGTTACATAACTAATCATCAATGGGTATACTAATTGAAATTAAACCAAGCTATTAATTAACACTACACATCATAGTGTACTTCACCATATTAAAACAGATCCAACCTTTAACTATAATAATGACCTAACTGTAATGACTTAAAGTGACCAAACACATAATATAAAATATTGTAAAAAAATTACCATGATTATAGTCAAAATTCTCAAGCAAATTAAATTAGGCAAAAAACATTAAGCAAGGAGGTACATGCCTGACAATATAGCAACAAATCAGTGGGATCGAGTTCTGCTTCTTTTTAGCACAATGTAAACTCGAATCGGCTTCGGAGCTAGAAAACTCGAACGGAAAAACGAACTGCTTTGCCGGAATCCCAGCGAACTCGACCAAACCTCTTCGGAACAAACTCAACTCTTCAATGATGACTAAAACGGATCGGACGCCATGACTTCTTTAGACAGAAACAGAGAGAAAACTCTTTCCGAAAACAAAACTGTTATGTCTCGTTTGGGGTTGCTATTTGATTTATTTATATTTGTAAGGTTTTTTTTTGCTATGAATAAAAAAGGAAAGAGAAATTCTCTCCTTTCTGTCTACGGAACTACTGCCAATGGTGCAGCAGATGTGGCCAAAACTGAAACGATAGGGACAGATTTTGAAATTTGTTGGATGTTGCTCTCAATTGAATAGAGTTCCGTTCACAGCCTCGTCACTCGCGCATTTCTGTCTCGGGCTTTGCTTTTGGACGGTGGCTCTCATCCTCCCTTTTTAAAAGTATTATTTATGTATATATAGTGTTGTATAGAGTGTGGGTAGGGAATAGTTTTGGGGGGAAAATATTTTGGGGTTGGTTTTGGGGGGAAAATATTTTGGGATTTTCAAATGCTTGGCCAATTTGAATTTAAGACCAAGCTTTTCATTTCCCTCTTCTTTTTGTTGCTATTTTCTTTTTTAATTAATTAAAAACCTAAACTAAATTCCTAAATTAATTCAAACTGTAAAATTAAGCTAATTATTTAACTATGTAAAAATGATCATTTTTTTAATTTTTGATTAATAGCACAATTAGCTCAATGTAATTAATTCCTAAATGCAAATTAAACCTAAGGTGACTTGAAATTAAAATGTGACATTTTATGGTTTTTTTTTCTATGATTTTTTTTTTTTTTTAAAAAAATGTTAAAAATGCATGCGATGCAACTAAATAAAGAAAAATACCTAAAAATCAGTTAAAATTATTTTTCTATTTTTAGGAGATATTTCCATGTAGGGCAAAAATCACGTGCTTACAGTCCCATCAGGCAAGCTCTTAGGTTTCATAGTTAGCAGGAGAGGTATCGAGTTATATCCAACAAAGATAAAGGCTATTCGAGATCTACCTCCTCCAAGAACTAAGAAGGATGTGATGAGCTTATTGGGCAGGTTAAACTATATCAGTCGGTTCATTGCTCAACTGACTACCACATGTGAGCCTATATTTAAACTATTGAAGAAAGATGCAGCAATCCAATGGACATCTGAATGTCAAGAGGCTTTTGACAAAATCAAGGAATATCTGTCAAATCCTCTAGTGTTGGTCCCACCGGAGCCTGGGCGACCTCTCTTCTTGTATCTGACGGTGCTAGAAAATTCTTTTGGCTGCGTTCTCGGGCAGCATGATATAACCGACAAGAAAGAGCAGGCAATCTACTATCTGAGCAAGAAGTTCACTAGCTATGAAGCCAAGTACACCTTGTTGGAGAGAACGTGCTGTGCCTTGATGTGGGTCGCTCAAAAGCTGAGACATTATCTTCAAGCCCACACTACCTACTTCATAACCAGGTTGGATCCTTTGAAGTACATATTCCAGAAACCGATGCCCATTGGGAGACTGGCTAAATGGAAAATCTTGCTCACTGAAATTGACATAGTCTATGTCACTCGCACGACAATGAAAGCCCAGGAGTTAGCAGATCATTTGGCTGAAAACCCGGTTGACGAGGAATACCAACCATTGAGCACATATTTCCCAGATGAAGAGGTAAATGCAGTAGAAGCAATCTCGGAAGACACTCGTGCTTGGAAAATGTTCTTTGACGGAGCGGTAAATGCTAGAAGTGTAGGCATTGGGGCAATCTTGATTTCACCTAATGGTCAACACTACCCAGCTACAGCTAGACTCCGATTCTTCTGAACAAACAATATCGCTGAATATGAAGCCTACATCATGGGTATGAATATGGTAATCGACCAAGATGTTGAAGATTTATTGATCAGGGGGGATTCTGACCTGATTATCCGGCAAAACTCTAGATGTTAAGCTCATTCCCTATCGGCAACATGTGGAAGACCTCACCAAACGCTTAAAGTCGATAGAGTTCAGGTACATTCCTCGGTGTCACAATGAACTAGCCGATGCACTCACCACTATAGCTTCAATGCCCATATTGATCCTCTGGAGATTCAAATCAAAGAAAAGCACGGGTATTATAATACGGTCGAAGAAGAACCCAGCATTCAGCCCTGGTATCATGATATCAAAAGATTTTTAAAAACACAAGAATACCCCGAGCAAGCTACTGGAGATCAAAATAGAACCATTAGACGACATGCGAGTGGTTTCTTCTTAAGCGGTGATGTCTTGTACAAAAGGACCCCGGACCTCAATTTGCTAAGATGTGTTGATACCGAAGAAGCCGAAAGAATCATGCATGAAGTACATGCAAGGGTGTGCGGACCTCATATGAATGCTTATGTGTTGGCAAAGAAAATCCTGCGAGCGGGGTATTACTGAATAACTATGGAGAAAGACTGCTTCAGCTTTGTTCGAAAATGCCATTAATGCCAGGTGCACGGTGATTTGATTCATGAACCTAAAACAGAGCTTCGTCCGATGTCATAACATTGGCCATTTGTTGCCTAGGGTATGGATGTCATTGGACCAATCGAGCCAAAAGCTTTGAATGGGCATAGATTCATATTGGTTGCAATCGATTGCTTCACAAAATGGGTTGAAGCCAACACACTCAAGTCAGTTACCAAGAAGGCTGTGGTAGACTTTGTGCACTCCAATATCATTTGCCGCTTTGGTATTCCTGCAACTATCATCACCGACAATGCTGCACACTTGAATAGTCGTCTGATGGGAGAGGTATGTGAACAATTCAAGATAACGCATAGAAACTCTTCTCCTTATTGGCCAAAAGCCAATGGTGCCGTTGAAGCAGCAAATAAGAACATCAAGAAGATTTTGAGAAAGTTGATTCAAAGCTCCAGGCAATGGCATGAAAAGCTGCCTTTTGCATTACTCGGGTATCTTACCACATTGCGTACATCAATCGGAGCGACCCCGTACTTATTGTTTTACGGAACTGAAGTTGTCATACCTGCAGAAGTAGAAATCCGTTCGCTTCGTATGATTGTTGAAGAAGAAATTGAGGACAGTGAGTGGGTTAAGACCCGACTGGAGCAGTTGTCGTTAATTGATGAAAAATGGATGGCCGCAGTGTGTCACGGGCTGTTGTACCAACAAAGAATGGCCGGCGCCTATAACAAGAAAGTTCGTCCCAGGAATTTTGAAGTGGGACAGCTCGTGCTCAAACACATTATCCCTCATCACTAGGAAGCAAAAGGAAAATTTGCTCCTAATTGGAAGGGTCCATACATAATCCAGAAGATATTGCCAAAAGGAGCATTGTATCTAGGAGACATCGAATGAAATGATCCTAAAACAACAGTCAATGCAGATGCAGTGAAAAGGTACTATGTCTAGACCTCCTTCGACGATGACTTTTGTGTAATTGAGATGAGGAAGGCTTTTTTTCCCTGTCACGACCCAAAATCCACTAAGGGTCGTGGTGACGCCGGACACTGCCGTCAGGCCAGCCGACTCAAATACTTGATTAAATCTCATTTTAAAACTTTTGAAATCCAAGATTTTTCCTTCATTATTAAGAAAATTTTAAAGAATGTGGTTTCAAATCAAATTTAAATGTTGAACAGTTAATACAATACTTCAAACCATCCCGGAAACCCGGTGTCACAAGTGCATGAGCGACTACTGATAGGGGAAATAAAATACAACATCCGCCCGGAATACAGTGGACGGAAAGTAAATACAGTACATTGGAAGGAACTACTCTAGCTGCGGTCGCCTCAATGATGCAACTCACCTAGTCCCAACGTCATCCATGCCGCTACGCCCAATAGGCTTCCAGAGGTATATATACCCGTGCAACAAAAATGCACAGAAGTGTAGTATGAGTACGTAATCAAAGTGTATTCAGTGAGTGTCCCGCCTAATCCCGAAGGAGTAGAGACGAGATGGTCAACTTTGACATACTCTAATGGTCCAACAGTTATTTATTCTCAATATACATATCAAACAGTGGATTTATTTTCTAAAATGATTTTTATCCAGATAGAGGAAACAAGTAAACATATAATTCTTTCATAGGAAATTTTCCAAGATTTCTTTTCATTATTAACAAGAAGATCTCGAGCTAGAGAGAGAGGCGTGTAACGGCTTAAATAAGTCCAGGCAGCAATACAAGCATGCGCAAATCATACCGAAGCGACGGCCCGATCCAACAAAAATAAATGTGCACTTGCCGAGGGTCGACGACGTGCCTATAGATGCATCTATTAATCTGTCGAGGCGTTCGGCCTAGTCCAAAATAAACACGCACAGACAGACAATCAGTCAAGAATTCAACATGGATAAATTATCCAAGAAAGGCTAATTCTCTTTAATAATTTGAGAAAACGAAGCTTAAGTCTCTTTAGAATTTCATTTATTAATTTAATGTGATTTATTAACCCGCTCGCGAATTATCATGCGACGCGGGTACACGTAAGATACATGCTCAGATACCCAATTAGAATTTTATCGAGGTGTAATTATCCAAATAAACAAATTCTCAGTTTAACAATTTAGGAAATGATGTTTAATCTTTTTTTAAATTCGTTTACTAATCAAAGGTGATTTAAACAATCCAAGTCGTCAATGAGTTCATAATTTACTCAAGTATAACGTGCTTTAGGGGTCCTAGACTACCCGGACAATAACATAATAGTAGCTACGCACGGACTCTCGTCACCTCGTGCGTACGTAGCCCCCACAAATAGGAGCATATAATCAATTACTTCACCTATGGGGTAAATTCCCCCTCACAAGATTAGAAAGGAGACTCACCTTGTTCCGAAGATCCACAACCGGCATTCTACATTCTTCCGAAGACTTGCACCAACGCACAATGCTCCAAAACTAGCCAACAATAATATAAATTCATTAATATATGCTCAATTATACTTTATGACCCAATTCATAACAATTCCTAACCCCGAACGAAAAGGTTGACCAAAATGCCCTCGGGCCCACATGCCCGAAATCCGAAATTTCTCGAAGATAAAGGTTACCCATGACCTTAGGAACTCAAATATATGATTTTCTCTTAATTCCATACTCAAAATCGTGACTAAATTCCAAGAATATAATTTTCTAGGTTCCTACCAAAATCCCAATTATTTCTACAAGATTTCATGCTTAAATCCATTGTATAGTCTTGTATTTAACTTGGAAATAAATAAGAGTGACTTACCTTAATATTGATGATGAAATCCCTCCTAGAAGCTCTCCAAAAATTGCCCCCATGCCATGCAAAATGGGTGAAATGAACCAAAATCCCGATTTAAAACAAGCCCCTGCCTCCAGTCATTTCCGCTTTTGCGGAATTATAGCCGCTCATGCGGCTCCGCTTTTGCGGACAGAAGGCCGCTTCAGCGGCTTCCCTGGCTTAGCCCCCTTTTCACTTCTGCGTTCATACCATCACAGATGCGGTTCTGCTTTGCGGATCCTTGACCGCATCTGCGGTCCTTCCCCAAGGCCCCTTCCACAGATGCGGTTCTGCTTCTGCGGAATTTCGACCGCATCTGCGGTCCTCAAGCTTTGGACTAAAAACTGCATCTACGGCTCCCCGTTCGCTTCTACGGTGCCGCTTCTGCGGTTGACCAACCGCAGAAGCAAAAATACCAGCAACCAGATGCCTTCAGCTCTCTTCCAAATTCCAATTTCGATCCGTTAACCACCCGGAATCCACCCGAGGCCCCCCGGACCTCAACCACACCTACCAACCAATCCCAAAACACATTACGGACTTGCTCGAGGCCTCAAATCATATCAAACAATGTTGAAATCATCGATCAACCTCCAATCCAAGCCTAATGAACTTTGAAATTTTCAACTTCTATTTCCGATGCTTAAACCTATCAAATTACGTCCGATTGACCTCAAATTTTGCACACAAGTCATATTTGATATTACGGACCTACTCCAACTTTCGGAATTGGATTCCGACCATGGTATCAAAAAGTCAACCTCCGGTCAAACTTCTCAAAAACCTTCAAATTCTAACTTTAGCCAATTGCTCCAAAAGGACCTACGGACCTCCGAATTCACTTTCGATCGCGCTCCCAAATCCAGAATCACCATACGGAACTATTCCCAGACTCGGAATCCCAAACGGACATCGATAACACTGAAATGCACTCCAAGCCAAACTTAAGAAATTCCTTCAAAAATGCTAACTTCCACAATGGGCGCCAAAACGCTCCCGGGTTATCCAAAATCCAATCCGGGCATATGCCCAAGTCCGAAATCATCATACGAAACTGCTGGAACCTTTGGATCCTGATTCTGAGGTTGTTTACTCAAAATTCCAATCCTAGTTCATTCTTTCAACTTTATTCTTCTCAAATGAGAATTTTATTCAAATTTAACTCCATTCTTCCTAAATTTAAATACCGACCACGCGAACAAGTCATGATACCCGAAATGAAGCTGTTCATGGCCTCCGACTGCTGAACGGAGCGCTGGTACTCAAAATGGCCGTTGGGGTTGTTACATCCTCTCCCACTTAAACATACGTTCGTCCTCGAACGTGCTGAGAACTACACTGAAATAGTCTGAAATTGATGTTTAACTTCTCATGCACCTCTCTGTGCTACCACAACTTAGCTGAGCACATTGGCTCGATAAATTCTGAAGATATTCCCTTTTATTTAAGCAAATAAGCCTTAGAGCCCAATTCCAACATCCGGAATTCTATGCCAGGCATGTTTCCAACATACGATCACCGTATCAATCACTATACGCTGTACTCAAACACGACTGCATAACTCTGCTGAATTCACACTCTGCATCACTTTACTCATAGGACCACAATAACATTTCTATTTGAATTAATCGAAATTCCACGAATCCGATGCTCCCATTGCACCTCATGACCTACATAGGTCTTACTCAACTATTACAATACCGCCACGATGGATGAGATGCCGAAATTCATAATCAAATGCCGAGTCAACCAACCATCGAGTCTATACTTCTGACAAGAAACGTTACCACATTCTGAACCAAGTAATGATCTTCACTCCTTAATATACTTCATATAATCAGATTGCACTGATCCTAAATCCCGCGATCTCATCTTACCCAGTACGAACTACTTAGGAATTACGCCACTCCGAATGCGATCACAAGTCTCATATAACGCCACAATGTGCCAATAGGCCACCAATCCGAACACAACACAAACAGAAATCGAACTCTGGAAGGAATTACCTAACCCCCGCACTAATACGGACTTTCTTTAAAAGATAGGAAGAGAAACACACAAAGAAATAGCATATAGAAAAACCAAACTCGACATCACACTTTTGCGGCGCGCAACCCTATCCACACATAGATCTCACATAAGGATATTGTACTTCGAGCTAAACCTTCTCATTACAAAAATATCGAATTTCAATCGTAAGCACACTAAGTGCATAATACCATCCCTGAGAAAACACATAGCGCTATAGGCTACCAAACTCAAGCACAACTGAGGTGCGAGACAAGATTTGAATCTCAAGAGCCATCCTACTCACCTAACATCATCGCAACGCGGAACCTCAACACATACACAATTTCTCAGGCCATCTCAAAAGTCACACGGCGCAATGCATCACTACCTGGGATAGCTGATGACAAAATAACACCTCGACTGTTCCTCCATAGGGAATGCTCGCTGAAATGAACACAACTGTCCTGATACAAAGCCCTGTTCACAAATAAATCAATCCACCGATCTCAAGCCAATCCTGAACATATCAAATTAAACCAATGACCTTTCAAAGGTCCATACTAATATTTCCTTCTTCTCATAACACACGAGAACAACCGTCATAGCCAAAGCAAACCTCCTCGGTTCATAACCCAATAAACAAGATGCCCTCTAGGCATAAATTTTCAATGCAATGATATTACCCAAATTCCTCATACTTGATTTAAATCTTTAGTAAAACAAGTTTCTATATGCCACACTGGTACAATCTTCCCGTGGAACACGTTCCCACAATCTTCCGAAATAAATAACGGGTCCGCACATCTAAATCACCGGATGTACTAATGTTGAAAAGCGATCAAGAATCATTAACCAGGATGCAAAGCCTCTTTCAAAACACCTCGCCCCCAGGGGACGCTGAATACCCTACCAACTTACTTTAATCATTCAACCCTTTCCTAGCTCATCCGAGCTCGTGACATCCTTGTCCACACTGAATTGCAACCTTGATCCTCACTTCGCATTTCCATGCTACTCACTGTACCCAACGTGCCAACATACGATAGAACATGATTTTTCATCATAACTCCAAAATCATTAATATTTTAACACTTCAGCATATATGAACTTTCCACTTAACTCACTTTAGGAGAATCATAGCAATACACAGGTAATTTCCCATAACCGTAGAATATTCAAATCTGCAAGTAGTGGTCCGAGCCACCATAGCCCTTCCGGAATTCGCTTTCACTTAACGAGTCATAATCAGAAGAATGCCCCTGATAAATCATCAATCACGGCAGCTGACAAACCTCGCACGTACCGTCACACATCAAATGCATAACTCGATCACGCTGAATTAACGGACCACAGACTCCAACATGCCAAATTCAACTATGGCTAATCAATCCCTTTCCCTCCAATTTGTCCTTGATTGCTTCAGAAATAATACTAACTCCATTCAACACACAATATACTCCATCTACACTCACCCCGAGCGACCTTGAATCACGAAACCATGCTGTCTCAAATCCCACGAACTATTTCATATCTTTCAGATGCTACACCACAAGGTAACACATCACAGAACATTCTGGGTACCTTCTCATAAGCTGCTACAAAGCTTGATTCTTAGTTGTACTTATAGGCGTGAAATTATTAGGTACCACACTTCATCTTTTGAGTTCCACTAGGACCGTTATTCAGAGCAACCCACCCTGACTTGGTCCCGGACATAACTCACTCCATAGATCTTATAACACACGAATACTCTCTCGGCGAAGCACCCGACGAAAATGCTTTTTTTTTCTGAAACCTGTATCCATACAAGGCATAAATCCTGAACCTTTTTCCAAGTCCGAACATGAGCCAATAAGGCCAACCATGGCATGCCTCCAACAATTCATTTGCTCGAATTACCACTTATGGTCTTTTCATGTAACTGAGTTAATCCATCAATATGCTAATAACCAGAAATCACGCAAGTAGTTAATCATACATCCAAATCATAAGCGGTGGGACTCTCCCACTTAGCTTGAAGCCATCATTTCACCATTCTTGAGTTCGCCCGACCTCTTTACCTCTTAATGACATAACCTCCCGTCATAAGTTATCAAAATTTCTCAAAATCTCCCTGTAAATCCCAATCTTTCATTATTTGTATCATTAACCACATTCGTACGACCGATCTCTTTGTTGAACAACTAATATAATTCTTTGCAGAAGCTTCGCCAACCACGCGACCGCTAACCTGCTCACGGGGAATAACCCACCTAGGGGAATCACCTCCCGATATCTTCCCACGCCGCTGCACGGGGTACATTCCCTATGACACCAATAGCCCATCCTGAGTCCGAGCTCACTTTCCAGTTGCACAAGCCCATACGCCCCTCACGGACTTCAATTAACTGTGCAGCAACATCCTTCCAATTCAGGGTTATGCTGCACCCTCCTCCATTTCAAGCAGCTCCTTTCCGCCATATCGATCTTCTGCCGCATAATAGACTATACTTCACATCCTACCCGCAGGCTTCAACCACCAATCATTAAAATCCCCCCAATTCGATCAAAACTCGCTTTAGGCACGTAGTCATCCTACTACCAAGCCCATATGCAACACCCGCCACTCTCCCACTTTGGCGGAACTCATCTCTTTAATCAACCACTCGACCTTGATCCTCAAACTTGGCCTTCCAGAAGCTTTAAATGCCACCTAACACTTCCCATATGTCCTTCCTCATACTTTACTGCTCAATTGTTGCCTTAAATAGAACCTATCTTCATGGCACTTGAACTCATAATGGCTGCTAATCTTTAAGCCTTTCCAAAGGTCATCTTTATCAATCCGTCAATATTAGAAATTCTAATTTGATCTTGAACCACTGCACCATGCGACAACTGACAGTCGTATCTCCAATACTATTTCACAATATCGTGCCATAAAGGCGAATTGTAGCAGATTATAATATCGACGAACTTGGTGCGTTCCAATAGGACCACGACACCCTATCATAGAAGAAAAGCTCCACCACGCTTGCAAATGCCAAGTCTCATTACTTTCACTAGCCCACATCTGACCATTCTTAATCCGACTTCCTTTTTCCCTGCCGAAAATAAAATACTGAATCCCTTGATTACACACTGAGTAAACCTCCCTTCAATTCATCCACTGCCCCGACACGTGGGCAAACATCCTACCATCGCAACAACACTGCAAAAAATCGCTCATGAGCATCATGGCAACTTGTGCCTAGCCTCAAGGCTCTTAGAAGTCCTAATACTGAGTTGAACAATAGAATACCCTTCCATAAAGTGACTATAATAGTTCAATAAACTATACCGGGAAAATCATCATGCACCACATTTGTAGTGCCATTTTAATTCTTCAAATTCTCGATTTCTAGCAAGCGGTCGCGTCGCATAAGATCGAGTAGGAAGGAATCAAAGGCATAACCCTCAAAGGAATAGAACTGCACGATAAGGAAATCAAGAAGGGAAGTACTCCTAACAGCCCTGTAGCCTCCTGAGGATAAGTACAGACGTCTCCGTACTGATCCGCGAGACTCTACTAGACTTGCTCATGACTCGTGAGACCGACGGGAACCTAGTGCTCTGATACCATGTTGTCACGACACAAAATCCACTAAGGGTTGTGGTGGCGCCGGACATCACCGTCAGGCCAGCCAACTCAAATACTTGATTAAATCTCATTTTAACACTTTTGAAATCCAGGATTTTTCCTTCATTATTAAGAAAATTTCAAAGAATGTGGTTTCAAATCAGATTTAAATGTTGAAGAGTTAATACAATACTTCAAACCATCCCAGAAATCCGGTGTCACAAGTGCATGAATGACTACGGATATGGGAAATAAAATAAAACATCCGCCTGGAATACAATGGACGGAAAGTAAATACAGTACACTGGAAGGAACTACTCTAGCTGTAGTCGCCTCAATGATGCAGCTCACCTAGTCCCATCGTCATCCATGCTGCTACGCCCAATAGGCTGCCAGAGGTATATATACCTGTGCAACAAAAATGCATAGAAGTATAGTATGAGTACGTAATTAATATGTACTCAGTCAGTGTCCCACCTAATCCTGAAGGGGTAGAGATGAGATGGTCAACTTTGACACACTCTAATGGTTCAACGGTTATTTATTCTCAATATACATATCAAACAGTGGATTTATTTTCTAACATGATTTTTATCCAGATAGAGGAAACAAGTAAACATATAATTCTTTCATAGGAAATTTTCCAAGATTTCTTTTCATTATGAACAAGATGATCTCGAGCCAGAGAGAGAGGCGTGTAACGACTTAAATAAGTTCAGGCAGCAATACAAGCATGCGCAAATCATACCGAGGCGACGACCCGATCCAACAGAAATAAATGTGCACTTGTTGAGGGTCGACGGCACGCCTATAGATGCATCTATTAATCTACCGAGGCGTTCAGCCCATTCCAAAATAAACACGCACAGACAGACAATCAGTCAAGAATTCAACATGGAGCAATTATCCAAGAAAGGCAAATTCTCTTTAATAATTTGAGAAAACGAAGCTTAAGTCTCTTTAGAATTCCATTTATTAATTTAATGTGATTTATTACCCCGCTCGCGAATACTCCATGCGACGCGGGTACAAGTAAGATACATGCTCAGATAGCCAATTAGAATTTTATCGAGGAGTAATTATCCAAATAAGCAAATTCTCAGTTTAACAATTCAGGAAATGATGTTTAATCTCTTTTTAAATTCGTTTACTAATCAAAGGTGATTTAAACAATCCAAGTCGTCAATGGGTTCATAATTTACTCAAGTATAACGTGCTTTTGGGGTCCTAGAATACCCAGACAATAACATAATAGTAGCTACGCATGGACTCTCGTCACCTCGTGCGTACGTAGCCCCTACAAATAGGAGCACATAATCAATTACTTCACCTATGGGGTAAATTTCCCCTCACAAGATTAGAAAGGAGACTCACCTCGCTCCGAAGATCCACAACCGGCATTCTACATTCTTCCGAAAACTTGCACCAACGCACAATGCTCCAAAACTAGCCAACGATAATATAAATTCATTAATATATGCTCAATTATAATTTACGACCCAATTCATAACAATTCTTAACCCCAAACGAAAAGGTTGACCAAAATGCCCTCGGGCCCGCGTGCCCCGAATCCGAAATTTCTCGAAGATAAAGGTTACCCATTACCTTAGGAACTCAAATATATGATTTTCTCTTAATTCAATACTCAAAATTGTGACTAAATTCTAAGAATATAATTTTCTAGGTTTCCCACCAAAATCCCAATTATTTCTATAAGATTTCATGCTTAAATCCATGGTATAGTCTTGTATTTAACTTGGAAATAAATTGGAGTGACTTACCTTAATATTGATGATGAAATCCCTCCTAGAAGCTCTCCAAAAATCGGCCCCAAGCCATGCAAAATGGGTGAAATGAACCAAAATCCCGATTTAAAACAAGCCCCTGCCTCCTATCATTTTCGCTTTTGCGGAATTATAGCCGCTTATGCGGCTCTGCTTTTGCGGACAGAAGGACGATTCTGTGGCTTCCCTGGCTTAGCCTCCTTTTCGTTTCTGCGATCATACTACCGCATATGCGGTTTCGCTTTTGCGGAGCCTTGACCCATCTGCGGTCCTTCCCTAAGGCCCCTTCCGCATATGCGGTTTCGCTTCTGCGATGCCGCTTCTGCGGTCGACCAACCGCAGAAGCGAAAATACCAGCAACCAGATGCCTTCAGCTCTCTTCCAAATTCCAATTTCGATCCGTTAACCACCCGGAATCCACCCGAGGCCCCCGAGACCTCAACCACACCTACCAACCAATCCTAAAACACATTACGGACTTGCTCGAGGCCTCAAATCACATCAAATAATGCTGAAATCATCGATCGACCTCCAACCCAAGCTTAATGAACTTTGAACTTTTCAATTTCTATTTCCGATGCTTAAACCTATCAAATCACGTCCGATTGACCTCAAATTTTGCACACAGGTCATATTTGACATTACGGACCTACTCCAACTTTCGGAATTGGATTCTGACCCCAATATCAAAAAGTTAACCTCCGGTCAAACTTCTCAAAAACCTTTAAATTCTAACTTTAGCCAAATTGCTCCAAAAGGACCTACGGACCTCCGAATTCACTTCCGATCGCGCTCCCAACTCCAGAATCTCCATACGGAGCTATTCCCAGACTCGAAATCTCAAAAGGAAATTGATAAAACTAAAATGCACTCCAAGCCAAACTTAAGAAATTCCTTCAAAAATGCTAACTTCCACAATGGGCGCAGAAATGCTCCTGGGTTATCCAAAACCCAATCCGGGCATACGCCCAAGTCCGAAATCATCATCCGAACCTGCTGGAACCTTTAGATCCTTCTGAGATTATTTACTCAAAATTCCAATCCTATTTCATTCTTTCAACTTTATGCTTATCAAATGAGAATTTTCATTCAAATTTAACTCCGATCTTCCTAAATTTAAATTCCGACCACGCGAACAAGTCATGATACCCGAAATGAAGCTGTTCATGGCCTCCGACTGCTGAATGGAGCGCTGGTACTCAAAACAACCGGTTGGGTCATTATATTCCCACTACCCCAAACACTATCAATCCATCGTAAACCCTTTGAGCCGGTTATACTTCTTTGGTCACCCTCTTTGGAACCCAAAAGTACAAAAAGAAAAAGAAAAATAAAAAGAAAAGAAAAGAAAAGAAACGAAAAGAGAAGAAAAGAAAAGAAAAGAAAAGAAAACAAAAGAAAACAAAAAAAAAACAAAAAAACAAAAACAAAAAGAAAAAAGGGAAAGAGAGAAAAGAAAACAAAACATAAAAATAAAAGAAAATCAAAAACAAAGTTTTCCTTGAACTAAGTTTGACTTGATTCCAAAAGGATACGTAGGAAGCCTCTCTCTGAGGTTCAGTCACACCAAAATAAAAATCCCCATTTCCTCCAAAAATTAAAACTGGGGGAGATGATATAATGGTTCGGCCATGAATCCGCCAAAATGGTTCCAAAGTTGTAGTTTCGCCCAAAATCCTTTTTACCCTAAAGAACTTGTCCAAGTCTTTCCGATCAATTGGCAAAGGCAGGGAAGTGAAAAATGTCATTGTTGGAATCTGATACAATTCAAATTAAGAGAAATAAAATGAGAGAGTCTTATCGGTGGAAACCTTCGGGCACCATAAGGCGATGGTGAGTAGAGAAAATGAAAATGATAGGGTCCGCTTAGTGAAAACTCACAAAGAGCACTATCAGGCGACGGTGAGAAGAGAAATGAGAGAGGTCGATTGGCGAAAACCCGCAAAGGGTGCTGTCGGCCGAAAAGATGACATCTCACCGCTAAAAGAGACCTGGAAAGGTTCCCTGATTTTAAAATGTGGATCAGTGGGTTCACGAGAAGCTGGAAAGTTTGTATGGGTTGGGCGTCCAGTCTGAAAAGCATGTCATATTCATTTGGAGCCAACATGCACCCCCAGATAAGTCCTTCTCTCTCCCCGAAAGGGACGCTTCTCTTTAAATTCATATGACTGCCTTTTGTATACTCTTTCCTTGAATCCCTTTCGGTTTAACTCTGATTCCAGAATTACTACAAAGAAAAGGTGGCAGGATTGGTTTCGCAGGGCTCCGCCTAGCAAGAGCCAAAGAAAATGCCCAGCCTCAGCGGGTGCGTCAATCCAATCCCGACTGACTATGGTGGTTGATGCTTTCAAAGTAAAGTCATTGGAAAAGAAAGAAAGTCAAAGACAGAGGTCCTAAGGGCAGAATAAAGTGAAAAGGCCAGAACCCATACGGGCGAGTCAAAAAGTTGAATCCTGTCGGTTTTAAAAGAGATTCACCCTCAAAGCTAGCAGGCAGCAAAGTTCGCAACGGAGATGTGGCTGAGATCAAGCAGTTGGGATGATCAAGGCCACAAAACCAACCAACGTTTCAAACTAACAAATTTTTCTTTGTTGAAAACATGGCTAATTCAAAGCAACCATGCAAGAAGCAGGTGCAACCCAAAAGGAAATGAAATGCGCAAGCGCTGAAACAGCTTTGCAGTAGGAAAATGACCAAAAAGGAAGTTTCCCACAAATTCTTTCATGCGTTTTGCTAAAAAAAAAGAAAAGAAAAACATATAAAAAGGAAAACAAAAGAAAAAGAAAGAAGAAAAGAAATGAAAATGAAAATCCCAAAAAAAAAAAATTATTATAGCATAGGACCCCATTCCTTAACCATCCCGGCATAACCCGAGGATCTCTTTGGCATAACCCAAGGAGCTTTTTCTTTCAAAAATCCCGGCATAACCCGAGGATCCCCCCGGCATAACCCAAGGGATTTTTCTTTCCAAATCCTGGCATAACCCAAGGATCTCCCTGGCATAACCCAAGGAGCTTTTTCTTTCCAAAATCCCAGCATAACCCGAGGATCTCCCTGGCATAACCCAAGGGGCTTTTTCTTTCCAAATCCCGGCATAACCCGAGGATCTCCCTAGCATAACCCAAGGAGCTTTTCTTTCCAAACTCCTGGCATAACCCGAGGATCCCCCTGGCATAACCTAAGGGGCTTTTTCTTTCCAAATCCCGGCATAACCCGAGGATCTCCCTGGCATAACCCAAGGAGCTTTTTCTTTCCAAATCCCGGCATAACCCAAGGAGATTTTTTCTTTCCGAAATCCCGGCATAACCCGAGGATCACCCTGGCATAACCCAAGGGGCTTTTTTTTTTCTTTCCAAATCCCAGCATAACCTGAGGATCTCCCTAGCATAACCCAAGGAGCTTTTTCTTTCCATCCCGGCATAACCCGTGGATCTCCCTAGCATAACCCAAGGAGCTTTCTTCTTTCCGTCCCGGCATAACTCGAGGCCCTTTTTTCTTATTTCAGCATAACCTTGTCATTTTCCAGCATAACTTGGATTCATTCACAAGGATACACAATTCTGATTTAATTGCTTAGATATGTGTAACAACTAACTCACGAAATTTTCCTAGTGAAAACTGGGGCAAAAAATTTCGTTTGTTTGTTTGTTTTGGTATCTTAAGCAGGTTGACTTCAAGACATAAGGTGCGAGATGACCGATGGAATGAGTCTTAATCCAGAATCAAGAAAAGAAGAAATGAACTCAAATGTGAAACAAGCAAGGGTGCGGCTTGCTCAAAATCTGATTGGAGTCATAAGCTCCGCTGATCTCGTTTTGATCCAACGCTACAGGAAAAACAAACACCTACAACTTACGAGCATCAAGATTCAGATCAGGGCCACAGCAAAATCAGCTAAGACTCAAGATCAAGTTTCAAGAGAATTATAGATAGGAATCTTATAACTCATAGTAGCTAGCTTAGCTTTGATTTTTCTTTTGGTGTAATAAGGAGGTCAGCAAGCAGTAGCAGCAGCAACATCAGTGAAAATCACAGCTCCTGGTAGTCCCAGCTGCCAGACTTTCCAGAACTACACTGACCTGATTCCGCTATAGCCAAGGATATGCAGGCAATCTTTGAAGCAGGGTTCGGTCAGACGGTTTTCAAAATGCTTCTCATGGAGTGCCGAGTAAGCAAAAATCCTCATAGTGCTCATTTATCTTTGCCCGAAAACCCTTCGTGTCTTCGAGCAAAGAGGGGTAGCTGTGAGCACGTGATTTTTGCCACGCTTAAATTACTCCTATAGAATTCATTAGAATTAGAATTTTTCTTTTAATATTTGAATATTTTTTTTGAATTAATTGCATGATTTTGTGTTTTGTTTGCATTTTTGTGTGCATTTTTAGGTGTCATAAAAGATAAAAAAAATTACAAAATAGCATACTTGCATTTAGGACTTAATTATAGGTTTTATGTTAGTTAAACGTCATTGGAAATAAGAGAAAAAATAACAACATAATCCTTTTATATTTTATTCCTTTAATTTCACTTTTGTTTATTTTTCCTCTTAAAATTAGGATTTAGTTAGTTTTAGGAAAATTATTTAGTTTAATTTCAGCCTAATTCAAGTCTTTGTCATTTTTTTAACAAAATAAAAAATTTAAAGAAAGGAATTGAATTGAAAAGATTTGAATTAAATAAAATAAAAGGAGTTAATTGGGAAGAAATTAAAATAGGGGTATCAGGCCACCCATTTTTGGGCCAAAATTGAGCCCAAATCTTCCAAATCTATTCGAATTTTACCCAGCCCAAAGGGTCTCGACCCAGTCCGGTCCAGCTTAGAGCTCAAACGACGTTGTTTCAACGACAATCAATCTTGACCGTCTAGTTTGTTTTATCTAACGGTCAGGGATTGATAATTTTTGATATAATACTGTCTAAACGCCGCCCTACCCCTTCTTCGTCTCTCTCATACTTGAACCCTAATCCCACCGTCTCCCGTCACGAACCGTCGCCGAAAATCGCCTCACGGCGACAGCCGGTCACCAAACGACCCCAAAAACACACCAAAGCTCCACCTCCTCCCCCTCATACCTATACCGCCCTTAGTTTTCCTCGAATGTCACTGAAACTCTTTAAAAATACCAAACCCTAGGCGCCGCCACCACCATACACGGCGGCGCTGCCATCCAAACCATACCGAAATTGTACCCTGCAATCCCTAGGCTACCCTAAGCCCCATACACATGGTGATTTCACAAAAATCCAACCGGAACTCATGAAGTTTTGGATCTAGGGTTTTCATTTCAAAACTGTTTTGGACTTTCAAGAACTCGAGTGATTTTTTAATTAATTCAATTCCGAAAAAAAAATTAATCAAATGAAGATCGAAAAACCTGTGAGTTTCTAGTTCTTATTTTCTGAGTTTAACTTTTATTTTTTTGATGATTAGGGATTTCTTTTCACATTATTCTGATTAATCTTTGTTTAATTTGGTTTGATTCCTATTTTGATTTTCTATTCCTGTTTACTCTTGTTTAGTTTAGTCTTATTCACGTTGTGATTCTTGTTTTATCCAGAATGTTTAGTCATGATTTTTATTCATTTTTTTATTCTGTTTTCTCTTTCTTGTTTATTCGTTTTAATTGATGGTATGGTAGCAGTATGAATTAGGATTAATTTTCAGTTTTGTTTAGTATTTGATAATTCAATTCTAGAGTTTTGAACTTGGTTTGGATATAGCTGAATAACTTAGTCTTTGATTAACCATAATTAAATTTAACTAGGGTAAAAGGGGGCTGGTTTAGTTGAGTAGGCTTAGTAATTTCAGAATAAAAGTAAGGGTAGTATAGATATTCCATAAATATAAAACAATACTAGAATATCCTAGACTCTTCTAGAATAGGGTCTTAGTGTAAATTTCAGTAGTTTAGTGTAGTGACTTGAGAAACAAGTCAAAACATTAGGGGCTATTGAACAAAATCTGAAAATAAAAAGGGGGGGAAATGAGTGAATGCATTCTAAAAGCTTCCTCCCTCTTTTCTTGACTATAAAAGGCAGCCTACATGCATTCATTTGCAAGTTTTCACAATCTGAAAAATTCCCAAAAAAAAAGTTTCAATCTCTGAAAAATTCCCAGAGTTTCAAAAATCTGAAAAATTCCTCAAAAAAACTTCCAGCCTCTAAATTTCCCACCAAAAAATATTTTCAGCAAGCTTAGCCTTAGAAATTTGAATTTCAAATTCAAAAACATAAAAACTTGAACTTCTAGAGTTCCAAAACTTGATCCTAGATCTGAATCTCCAGAAAAAACCAAAAAATAGCAAAACTCCACAAAAAAAACTCAAAAATACTGTTCTATGGAAGTACTTAGGATACTTTCAAGTTGTAGTGTTTAATTTGTATTTTTAGCTCAGTTTTCGGTGGCTGAAGTCTGCAAAAGTATTCCTGGGTGTAATCTCAAGTTGATTTGGGTGCATTTGAGCTGTTTTTGTTTGATTGATTGGTTGAAAAGGGATCTTGTGCCATTTGATATCCTTTCTGGCCTTATAACATTACTCCATGCCTCTGATTTCTAATGTTGTGTTGCTGTGACATTGCTGACTATCCATTTTCCTTTGTTTTGCCTCAATCTCCAGGTACATATTCGAGTCTAATTTGTTGTAGCTTTAAAGTGAAAAGATGAAATAAAATTCTCTTTCATTTACTCCCTGAAGTGTGCTTGTTTGGGCTGCTATGTAATATTAGCTGGGTAGATAGTGACTGATATGTATTTGATTAAGTCTAATGTCGATTTGTATTTCATAATCGCTGGATTGTATAAACTGGACTAGACTGGACTGTTTTGAGACCTCTAAATACTTTAGATGTAGATTGCTGTAGGATTTAGAATTAGGATTGATCCATTTTAGATTTTTATTGACAGTATCTCAAACATAGGAGCCTGTTTTAGGACTAAGATTCAAACAATGAATATATAGTTCATCAAGCTCCAGTCATTGATTGTGTTAGTTTTTTTGTTAGATATTAGTAGATATTAGTAGGTATTATGCTATGTTTAATTTTCATAATCGATTGAGAGCATGGAACAACAGTAGGATAATTTGAACAATGCATGTTGTAGTTCAGTAATTTCATGTAAACGAAACAACTGTCGTTGTTGACATGTGAAATGATGAAGGAAAATGTTGATGAAAACGCTTAAGATTACACTGGATAATTCATTATTCAATAAACAGGACCAAATTCATATATAAAAGTCATTATAATATGTTGATTTAAACTGATTTGGCTTTTGGAATCGTTGATTCAACGCTTGAAAATTGTGTGAGTTGCATATTCATGTGATAATTGTTTTAAAGTTATTTGGAAAAATCAACATCTGGAACGTAAACCAGCCTTCTATTTGAGTTGCTGTGAATTAAAATCAGCAGCTGAAGACCCATACAGGGGTCAATATTTGGTTGTGGGCTCATGAAACCTAAACCTAGCAGCCTTCTATTGGAATTAGTTTGGACTTAAAACTCATTGCCAAAATGCCCAATACTGAAATTTGATCACGTTTCCACCTTGCTGGACTGACTTTGGAGTCCCAAAAGAATGTTGAAGACTTAAAGACACTTTAGAGTTATAGGATCAATTTTATGATATAGGCTTTGGACTTTCTCGTTAAGTAGCATGCTTGAACTAAGAGGCTTGCCTCTTGTTCAAGTGTGGGCTTGAACTTGAGACCCAAATTCCTTGATCACTTTTATAACATTTCATAATATTAATTAATTAGGGCCCTTTAGAGACCAATTCAATAGAAAACATAATAGTTGCTTTTAGGTTGGCCTTTAAATAATAAAACTAGGTGCGCCACGCCGAATGAAACTCATAAATTGCATGGCCCCCTTTAAATGCTTAACTAAAATACTTAGAATTCGGGGTGTGCCGTTTAGCAAATTTCACGGCCTCCCGCAAAGATAATAACCCGTTAGTCGCTTTAGGCACGCTTTTAATAATTTTACCTTCTTAAATACGGGTGTGCATTTCATGCAACCCAAATCCAAATCTCAAAACGTTGAATAAGAATGTGTCAAGGATCTGGGTGCATTTCATGTGACGTGATCCAAAAATACGTTTTTAAACGACATTCACTTTCTTAAAAATTAACTAAAAACGGTAAATAATCCTAAAATGGCACTGTAGGTTGGAACATGTATAAAAATTAGATTTTAGCCATTTATAATAATTTAAGTGACCGTGCTAGAACCACGGGATCCGGGGGTGCCTAACACCTTTCCCCGGGTCAACAGAATTCCTTATTCAGAATTTCTGGTTCGCAGACTCCAATTGGGAAGTTGAAAATTTTTCTCGATTTAGGATTTACGTTAAACCGGTGACTTGGGACACCAAAAGCCAATCATATCCCAAGTGGCGAATCTAAATATAAATAAATAATTCCATTTCGAATAATGTCACTTTAAATGGAAAAACTCCCTTATACACTATCCTTCGGGGTAGGTGGATAAAAAAGGAGGTGTGACATATAATGTTTCTAACTTTGTAATCAGTACTAACATAAATAGAAGTAAAGTACCAAGATTTCTTAAGGGAGTGTATTTCAATTGTTGCACTAATTTCCTGATTTCCACGTATGAAGCTATGAACCATCACCTTGATGTGATCCCACAAAATCACCATGCCTCCTGACTGGCCATCCGCTGGGATCTCTATCAAGTCAGTGAACCCAACGGGATTGAGAAGAGAGAGGTGGCTATCCATCTTGGTTTCCAAAAGAGTAACCATACTAGGATGGTGAGTATCAATAAGATCCCGGAAGCTTAACCTAAAGCTTTCATTGTTACCCCCTCGAATATTCCAGATTATGAAAGTAGTTGATCTATTCATATTTAACTGTGGATTGTTCAGGTCTCCATTTTTCCTCATTCTTCTTGGAAATATGGGGTTCCTCCTCTGAAAAGGGACGAGAATCATTGCATGCTTTGCTACGGTTGGGTCTGCCGGAGGTCTTATGTCCATTGTGCACTTGTACAGTGCCAATGGACAGTAAAGAATCCGCTTTTGCTCATAAGGAAGCAAGCTTTAAACGCCAGTGATACATTTTTAAATCGTTTGAGTCTAGACCCAAAGAAGATAGTACCATTTAATATAAACAAAATAATTATGCTGGAGCCCCGCATCAGAATTTTAAAGTACGTGATCTCCAAATTCGGTCACAATACCAACCCGTTTGGACGTAGATTCCTAAATACCTTATAAAGAAGTTGATTTGGGTTAAGTTTGATTTGAAATTGAAGATGTGTTTGGACATGAATTATAGGACAAATTTTGACAAGTTAAAAAGTCTTTTTTTTTCCTCCTTTTTTTCCAGCTAAAAACTCCCAAATGATCATGATTTGACAAAAAAAAGGTTTTAAGCTATATTTGAGATTTGCAGTTTTGATTTTCAAGATCTCCCATAAACTAGATTAATTCTAAAAAAAACAAAAAAAATTCTAAAAAAAAAATTCCAATATTTATGTTCAAATCGTCAAGCAGCCATAACTGCTACGTCCTACAAAATTCTGCCAAACATAGTTCAGAATTCTGACTCTTTAAAGAAAATGGTATGAACACGCTGTGTCAATCGCCATATAAAAAGTGATTTAAAACAAGTAATTTCGTAACTATAAAATAAAAAGTAATAAAAAATACACTCATCTTTAATCCTTACTTTTTAGCCGAACGGATTTTCAGCTCCAGCGTTGTGTCTCTTCCACTGGGGATGTGCGTCAGGCGGGTTGGTTCGATTTTTTATTAAACTAAAATCAAACCAATTATGTTGGTTTACTAAATTTATAATCAAATCAAACCAACATAAATTTGATTTTTTCGGTTTCGGTTTTAATCGATTTTTTCGATTTTCTCGGTTTATTTTCGGTTTTCCTTTTTAGTTACATTATTTTTGAAAAAGAGATCAAATAACCACCAATTATCCGCATGATTACTATTTTTCTTAATAATATATGAGGAATACCAATTATTCGTATAAATCATAATTCCAAGACCTTCCTTAATAGAAAATGACAACAAACAAGTGACAAAGCAAAGCACTGTAAACTTGATAAACCTCAACACTAAAATAATCACCAATTATGTGAGCAAAATGACAAGAAGGAAGCTCGTGTGATGTGGGGGAAGGGCTTCCAATATTTGGGGTTCTTTGATTTTGGAATTGGAACATAAGTAAGATATGGAATAATCTATTTTATTGTTTTTTGTCTTGTTGGGTTTTAGTTTGGGCTTGATATTTAGGTTATGTAGATAGAAGTTAAAATATCATGGTATAGCCAGTTTTCATACTGGTCAATGAAAAATAGCCAGCGTTTACCAAGTCAATGAAAAATAGCCACTATTTTGCTGCAACAGGGACCGGTCCAGTATAATATACGGGAGTTCTGGTGCATTTGTATACGAACTCCAGCATATTATGCTGGACCGATATACTTTGCTAACTCCTGTAAAATTTGCGGGAGACTGGAGCACCAATGCTCCAAACTCCAGTATATTATACTGGACAATTATACTTGTTGGAACTCCCGTAAAATTTACGGGAGTTCCAGCATAATTATGCTTGAACTCCAATAAAATATGCGGGAATTCCAACATAGTTATCCTGGAACTCCTGCAAAATTTAAGGGAGTTCAAGCATACTTATGCTGGAACTCCCGTAAAATTTGCGGGCGTATTTTTTTGGATTTTGAACAGTGTTTTCGCTCATATTTAAAGTGGCTAAATTTCGATGACTTTTGAAACTTAGCTAATTTTCAACGACCAGTGGTAAATCTGGCTATATTTGAATTTCTCTCTAGATAGAATCTACTTAGTAAATAGTGAATTTACAAGCATACAAATAAATAATATCTCAAGACATTGACAACTATAAAATAGTTTAGAAAATACTTACAAATTAGATTTTAATGACTATTTTTTATGTATAAAATTTTTAAAATTTATTTATATATAACGTCGGTTTGGTTTAGATTCGGTTTAAGTTATTTTTTGTTAATGCCAAACCAAACCAAGAGGGATCGGTTTTTTATTTTCCAACACCAAACCAACCAAACCAAATCACAAGTCGATTTTTTTTTTTCGGTTTGACTTGGTCCGTCGGTTCGATTTGGCTTGATGGTTTGGCTTATACACCCCTATCTCCCACAACTGAATATTTGTATTCTGTCCTCTTTACATTTACTTAAAATATTATCCTTCGCTAACCCCTAACCTATATCTTGTTGTCTGCTTAAGTCGGAATTCCTTTTTTCGCTTGTTTCTTATTTCCTGTTTGTTATTTTGATTTCAACTATTTTCGAAATTGGGATCTCTTTAGTTTTTTACGTGAAACCCATGTTAATTTTGTTGTACAGCCATAAAGAAAGTAATTTTTTAAATCAAAGACGTGATACGTGATGAAAAGTGCATGTTTTTGAGTATGTTTGTATATTACTTTTTATTTGAATTATGGGAATCACATGCTTATAAATATAAAATATGTTTATTAGGTGTATATTGTGTGTAGGGATGAGTTTGGAAGGAAGTTGGCTAAAACCAGATGATTTGATGCAAAAGTAAAATAAAATTTGAGAGGCAAGGATTGGGAGCGTGCCACAATTGGCATTGCATGAAAGGTAGGCACGAAATGACCTAGAAAGTGAATCTAACCCAGTGAAGTCTGGATTTTGGCACCAACTCCCAGCAAGCGAAAGAAATAAAGAAGAAAAAATTGGGTGTGACTAGGGGTCGCGCATTGCATAAACCCTAGGCATCGACTCAAATTCTCTTTTTCGAAATGTAGGAGTGCTCAAAGCCGCCCCATACAAACCCTATTTGATATAAATATATTATTATACGTCCTTTTGAGGGGGAGACACTACTTTAGGGTTTGACAACAGCTTTGGAGGCAAGAACAAGCTAGGATCAAGGAGGAAGCTATTCAACCACGAATTTTTCCTTGTTCTTAATTCCTATTTTAATTGTCGGTTATGATTTTTAGTATTGTAATTTTACGTACTATTACGAGTTGCTAACGTCTTATCTAGAGTTTTGATGGAACCATTTGGATGATGAATTCTTGTTATGTTTTGATATAATTTAACCTTTGGATTTATCTACTTGTTCAACTACGTGCTTACTTAAGTTGATTGAATGGCCATTAATTGACTGCGCCTATTTATTATGTATTGCTTGGGAAAGAGTACATATTTATGTGGTTATTGAACAACGTCACTCATAATGTATGTGAGGAATCAATACGGCATGTTTAAAAGTGAGTTTAGCAATAACAAAGCCCTGATGTAATCATAGTGAGAGGTAAGATAATGTCAACTAACGTAGTTCAAGAGAATATGTCTTGTAAATTGTTGTAATTGCTCTGAAGAGAATTATAATGCATGAAGTGCTCATCATCAGTAGAGAATACTTAGGCATAATTATAGGAGATGTAATGGGAAGGATTCCGTCAATTTAAAAAATTATTTCTCTATGCCTCCTTAAACTTGTCTCCAACCCTTAGTATTCCCAGTTGTTAATTTACTACTTTAATTTGTTAGTTAATTAGTTAGACATAAGAATCTTAATATTTATAACTTAGGAATCGTTCGAGCATGTCTTCTTAGTGATAGTGAACAGTTGTAGCTAAACCTTTCCGTGGAATTTGATTCCTAACTCTTAGATCAGATTATATTTACACAGACCGTGTATCCTTTTTAGGGTTAGAGTTGGGCGTGATCAAGATATTTTCTATTTTTAACGGTAGTGTTCTGTAGGAAATATTGGGTCCACCCATATGGAGTTCTCTAAGGCTCAATAGGGTTATTATTTAACCCTAATATTCCCTATATAAGTACAATTGGTGTGTACACTAAAATATACTATGAGCAGTATTTTTCCTACGCTCTATCTATCTCTCAATCCAAACTAGGGCTTTAGACTGTGGAACTAAGGGTTGCTCCAATACAGGGTGACAACCACCGCCGATCAGTAATTCCATCCGTGGTTTATCCGTTTTCTCTTCCGCTACGAATAACAAGTAAGTTCTCGTTTTATGATTTACGAACTAATCTAATGTGTTTAGATTAACATGTTCCTTTATTGGTATCAGAGCCATATGCTGCTTTTCTGGTCCGAAATATATATTAGAATAGTTATATTACTCTATATAAATCTAGAACTACGTGTATATATATATTTTTTTTTTAATGTTTCTCTGTGCAATTGGAATCGGTTAATAAGTTTAACCCATTTTTTCCTTCTGACATTATTTTTGAAATCGGTTTCCACAATTGAGTGTTGGAATTTCTATTTTCGTTTTTTCCCACAAACTTGTATCACTACAAATAAATTGCTGTAATTTGTAGCAGCTTTGTAGACAATTTTTTCAAATCTAGTCAGAAGAATAATTTTTTTTGAAACTGACCGAAAAAGGGAGAAGACAATCAATTTTTAAAAAAATATTTTTTACAATATTCTCAACCAGTAACCCAAGTTGTCATTGTAGTCTGATATTCGCTGCCGCTATGGGTGTTTCCATCTCAACATGCCTGATCGAAAATGGTCCGAAAAGCTTCGATAAGGAGCAGCAGCAAAATCAAAAAATTAATTAAATGATGGAGCTTTGTGCTCCATTTAGGGTGGCGGCAGATCCATGGGAAAGGAGAAGAGAAACTAGTTTCTCTTTCTTTTTAATGCTGCTAATAGCTAAGATGGAAATTATTTTATTTTAAAAAAATGGAGCTTTGTGCTTAAGAGTTGCTGCCCGGTGAAAGAAGATGGAAGAAGAGAATTAGGTTCTTTCTTCAAATGCAAATTCTTGTTACTTTAAAAAAAAAAAAAAGGATGGCCTGGCCTCTATAATTTTTTTTTTCCGGAGAAGGGTCATTTGTGTCTCTCTACTATCGATAATTTGTTAGTAGTACCCTCCGTTATACTTTCCTTCACTATTAATCCCTACTGTTACCCATTTTAATATTTTTGCCCCTATCACTAACAGACCCTTTTAGAGAGACACGTGGCACAATCTTAAACACCCTAACCATTTACCCATTTGGACTTACCCGTTCACCCTCATTCCACCCAATCCAGCCCCTAAAACCGAACAATACTCCAGAAACCGATCGCCTCTCTTGTCCCTCCCCCTTTATCACCTTCTAGTATTCTTCGTCCCCCAATTCCCCTCGTCTCTATACCCTCTTTTCTTTTCTTTCCTCCTTTCTTCTTACTTTCTCACGTTATTTTAATTTTTTATCAACTCTTAATGCACCAATAGATCTAATTAATAGCTGGAAACCCCACACAATCATACAAAAGTTTAATTCCAAAATTTTACATACATCACTGAAGATGGGTGTTGGATATTTAAAATTACGCAGCTTAGAACAATTCGATTTGATATATCCAAATATTTGCTGGGATAATATCCCCATTTCTTTTCTTCGGGTAATCTATTAATCAAATGATTGGGATGATTTTGAAGATGGTCAGATGAAATAATTCATGACTCATTTTTGAATCGGTGAATATTTTTGGGCATATCATTAGTGATTTTAGTGGTATTTCTTTGTCGGAAATGGGGGAATACGTTTATGGTGGCAATGGAGAATTGTTAGTTGAATGGACGTGAAGATAGGAGAATTTTGTGAGGGGATCACTGCCGCCTCTGTTTTTCTGGTGAATGTCCTTTCTTCGGATGATATTCCGATGGCTCTTTTTCGGCAACGATGATGGAGATCGGATGATAATGGTGTCTACAAAAACATCTCATTAAATTTCTAAATAATGATTTTTTGTAGGGATATGGTAAGTTTCTGAACCAGATATATAGGTTATTTTTAAATATTATGGGTTGCTAATAATCCAGATAAATAGATGGCCTCCACGTGGTATTTCAAAAGTTGGTCCGAGTTGACCGTTAGATGAAGGGGTAGATATATTTAAATGGATAACGACAGGGGCAAAAACCTTCAAATAGTATAATGGAGGGTATTAATAACTAATTATCGATAGTAGAAAGACACATCAAGCCCTTTTCCCTTTTTTTTTTGGCAGATTCAAGAGTTGGGCTAATGCAACTACAAATTTGGCTTTAACTTTTTTTTGGCAATTTTAAGAAATTGGGCTTAAGAGCTGGTGGGCTTCTTACTTAAAAAGAAAAGTAAAAAAAAAAAATGGCAGCACTCAATTGTCTCTTTGTTTTATTTAGGCTCATTGCCTAATTGAAAATTATAAAAGATCCCGTTTTTGTAAATTCCAGATTATCAAAATAGTCATATGGACTTAATTTTCAGAATATAAAATTTGTATTTATATTCTTTCATGAAAACTAAATTGTTTTATTGTCCAAATTACTTGAAATGTTAACTTGCTTAACATTAAATTTATTTGTTAATTTGTTTAACATACTTTAAAATGTTATTAGTTTAACATTACACTCGCTTGTTAATTTGTTTAACATGCTTGAAATGTTAATTTGTTTAACATTAAATTTATTTGTTGTTTAACATGCTTTAAAATATTAATTTGTTTAACATTATATTTGTTTATTAATTCTAACATGATTGAAATGTTAATTTATTTAACATTATAGTTGCTTGTTAATTTGTTTAACATGTATGATATGTTAATTAGTTTAACATTAAAGTAAACTTTTTATGTAAATTTCTATAGCATGTAATAAATATTAATTTGTTTGACATTAATTTTATTTGCATGCTAATATAAGTTATTTGTTAACTTATGATCCACATTAGATTGTAAAATCATGATTAGATAATTATGTTGTCTTAAACATAATTAAGATGCTTAGCTAGATAATTGAATAGGTTAATTTTCATAATATTTTAATTTTTGGACGATGATTGGGAACTTAGTGAACTTTCGACTCTATGATCAATATATATTATTAACTTATTCAATTGATGCTTAGTGTCATAATATATATTTATGTTGAACATCGTGCCTTGTGTTACTTTTTTCTATTCTCATTTTATTTTTTATTTTGTTAAAGAATGACTACTGCTTCGACAAATATTGTTGCTGAGCTCAACAAAGGGTTGAAACTCAATGGTGACAACTATGAAACCTGGAGCTTGAAAGTCCAGTATGTGCTAGAGGAGCAAGAGGCTTTGGAGGCCATTAACAATGTCATGAATGAGCCTGAGGAAGGCAACACTGCTCAACATAGGCGTAAGCGTGAAGCCTATGACAGTTGAAAGAAAAAGAACTCCATTGCTCGCATTACGTTGTTGAGTACCTTAGATGACGACATCCAAAGGGAGTGTAAGGATCAACAAAGAGCTACGGATCTTTGGAACGCTTTGTGGAAAAGGTTTGGTACCTGTTCCAGTGCAAGGATGCGATCCTTAACGGTCAAATTTTACTCATATAAGAAACACCAGAACGTTTAATGAAAACACATCTGAGGCAAATGACAAATATGATCTGGGAGTTGAAAGATGCTGGTCATGTCTGATGAACAATAAATTGAATCTGTCATACGCTCTTTACCTAGTTCTTGGGATCATATGAAAATGCATTTGACCTATAATGAAAGAATCACAACTTTGGAATATGTCCGGGGACACCTTGAGTTAGAGGATGAACGACTTGAGGCCGTAAAGCCAATAACTGAGTTACACATGGCAACAACCTCCAAAACCAAGAGTGACTCAAAGAAAAGGAATTGGGGAAAGAAGAGAGGGCCACCTCAAGTTCAGCCTGCTAAAAGAGCAAAGACTGAAAAGGCAAGAACAAACGTCCCAAACGTGTCAAAGTTGCTAAAGTGAAATTCTATAATTATGACAAGGTGGGTCACTATGCCAGAGATTGCTCTGAGCCTCCTAGAAAGGTATTTCACGATGCTTAAATTAGTGAACTTTGTGTTTCAAGTTCTATTTTTCTAACTAATCTATTCCTTTGTGGATTGTAGACTCAGGAGCAACGGACCACATAGCTTGGGAACACAGTGCCTTTGTTGATTTTCGGCGAGTTCTACGTGGAGAAAAGTGGATATATGTGGGCAACAATAATAAAGTTTCCATTGAAGGGATCAGTACATGCAAGTAAGTCCCCTGTGGTGGTCGAGACCTAATAATACCTGATGTTCTCTTTGCCCCAACAATTCGCCGGAATGTTATTTTAGTTTCAGTTTCTCTTAAGCTAGGATTTGACTTGTTTTGTCATGGCAATTCTGCCAAGTTGACTTTTGGTTCAACTTTATTTGGTTTTGGTCATGTGATTGGAGGTTTAATTATTATGAATTTGGATTATGATTTATTTAATAATAATGCTAGTTTTTCGATGGTTGTTTCTTCACATAAATATGATAGTAATGTAAACATATGGAATGCTAGACTTGGTCATATTGGCCAACAAATAATGCAAAGGTTAGCAAAACAAGGTTTGCTTTCCAGCATTGAACATGTGGAAATGTCCATGTGTGAAAATTGTCTAGCTGGAATATCTGCAAGAAAACCTTTTGGTTAGGTGATTAGAGCCGAGTATCTTTTGCAATTGGTCCATTCGGACATATGCGGACCTATGTATGTTAGGGCTAGGCATGGAGAAAGTTATTTCATCATATTTGTTGATGACTTTACCCATTTCAGTTATGTCTATTTGATTTCCCATAAATCAGAAGCAATCAGTTGCTTCAAACGTTATATGAGCTTAGTGGAATATCAATTAGACAAGAAGATAAAAGCTCTTCGAACTGACCGTAGTCGTGAATAATTATCAACCCAGTTTTATAATTTATGTGATGAAAAAGGAATAGTTCATCAGTTGACTACCCCAAATACTCCACAATTAAATGGTGTTGCAGAAAGCAAAAATAAAACGCTCCTAGAAATGGTTAGGTCAATGATGGTACAAGCTAACCTCCTAAGAAGTTACTGGGGTGATGCGTTTCTTACTGCCACCTTTGCGCTTAACCGAGTGCCTACAAAATCAGTTACTACTACTCCGTATATGTCACGACCCAATATCCACTAAGGGCCGTGATGGTGCCAGACACCACTGTCGGGCAAGCCAATAAAAATACTTAATTAAATTTTCGTTTTAATACTCTTGAAAACTATGATTTTTCTTCAAATTTACCAGTAAAAGATAATCGTTTCGAATCAAATTGAATGATAAATAGATAATACAAAATACTTCATAACTATCCAAGAACCCGGTGTCACAAGGGCATGAGTAATTTCTAAGAAATTGAATAAAGTACAATAACTATCCAGAATACAAATTGGACAGAAAGTAAATACAAAGCTGAGAGAGACTATACTAGCTGGGGGTGGCCTCGAGAAATACAGCTCACCTAGTCTCCGTGTCACCCATGCTGCAACGCCTAGTAAGCCACTAGAAATACCTGTACATGTGCAACAAAATGCACAGCAAGTGTAGCATGAGTACGAAAATAACGTGTACTCAGTAAGTATCCCGCCTAATCTCGAAGAAGTAGAGACGAGATGACAACTTCAACACTTACTAATGGTCCAATAATAATATTATTAATGGGGTAAATCACGGATTTATTAAGAACGACAGCAAATTCAAGTGAGTCACAAAACAAGTGAAGGTTCATTTTTATTGAAAGTCTTCGGATTCATAATCCACTAATTAACAATTATCTCAAATCAGGGATAGCAGATATCCGTATCAATAAATCTCAAGGCAAGCAATACAAGCATGCGTTACTTATGCCGAGGTCGTACGACCCGATCCAACATAAATGTAAAATGTGCACTGTCGAGGGTCAAACGGCGCGAACCATAGATGCATCTATTACGCCGCTCGCGAATCACACATGCGACACAGTCAAATTCGACTAAACAATTACCCTGCTCGCGAATCACACATGCGACACAGGTACACATAGAAAAACGTGCTCAAACATCAAATTAATTATTTATCGGGGAACATTTATCCAATTAAAAGCCTATTCTCCTTTAATGATTTAAGAAAATGAAGTTTAATCCTCTTAGGAATTCATTTACCAATTCGATAGGATTTAAGAAATTCAACTGTCAATAAGATCACAGATATTTCAAGTATAATATGCTTTTGGGTCCTAGACTACCCGGGCTTACGCATATTAGCAGCTACGCACGGACTCTCGTCACCTCGTGCATACGTAGCCCTCACAAATAGGAGCACATAATCAATTATTTCACCGATGGGGTTAATTCCTTGTTACAAGGTTAGAAAGGAGACTCACCTCGCTTCGGAAATCCATAACCGGCATTCCACGCCCTTTCGAAGACTCGAATCGATGCGCAATGCTCCTAAACTAGCCAATAATTATGCAAATCTATTAATATATGCTCAATTACTCATTAAAATCCAATTTACAATAATTCCTAACCTCGATCGAAAAGTTGACAAAATTGTCCTCGGACCCACGTGCCTGAATTCCGAAACTTTTTGAAGATTAAACTTACCCATAACCCCACGAATTCAAATATATAATTTACATTGAATTTCGTACCCAAAATTATGGTCAAATTCCAAGAATATCAATTTTCTAGGTTTTCCCTCAAACCCCAAGTTTCTACAAATTTCCATGTCCAAATCCGTATATAGTCATGTGTTTAACTCAAATCTAGCATAACTTACTTACCTCATACTTGGTAGTGAAAATGGCACCTCAAAGTTGCTCCAAAATCGGCTAAAATGGAAGAAATGAGGTTGAAATGAACCCAACCTCTGATTTAAAAGAACCTTACTGCCTCCAGAACTTTCGCACCTGCGGTCCCTTGACCGCTTTTGCGGTTCCGTAGGTACGACCTTTCTACCCCTCCTGCGGTGCTTCACCAGGCCCCCTTTTGCGCTTCTACACCTCGACCACCGTAGGTGTAGTCCCGCTTCTGCAGCTACATGACCGCATCTGTGGTCTCTTCACTTCTGGTCCAAAACCACATCTGCGGCTCTTCTAGCCGCTTTTGCGACTCCGCACCTGCGGCCCAAGTCTCGCAGATGCGGTTACACTAGCAACAAGCAACTTCAGCCCTTCCAAAATCCATTTTCGATCCGTTAACCACCTGGAAGCCACCCGAGGCCCCCGGGACCCCGGGACCCCAACCAATCATGCCAACCAGTCCCAAAACACATTACGTACTTGCTCGAGGTCTCAGATCCTATCAAACAACGCTAAAATAATGACTCGACCTCCAATCCAAACTTAATGAACTTTAGAATCTCAAACTTCTACATTTGATGTTGACACCCGTCAAATCACATACGATTGACCTCAAATTTTGTACACAGGTCATATTTGACATTACGGACCTAGTCCAACTTTTGGAATCAGATTTCGACCCCCATATCAAAGAGTCAACTTCCGGTCAAACTTCTCAAAAACCTTTAAATTTCTATCTTTAGCCAAATGACTCTAAAATGACCCACGAACCTCCGAATTCACTTCCGATCGCGCTCCTAATACCAGAATCACCATATGGAGCTACTCTAGACTCGAAATACCAAATAGACATCGATAACACTAAAGTGAACTTCAACCTAAACTTATGAAATTTCTTCCAAAATGCTAACTTCCACATTAGGCGCCAAAATGCTCCCGGGTCATCCAAAACCCGATCCGGGCATACGCCCAAGTACGAAAATTATCACACAAACCTGCTGGAGCCTTAGAATCTCAATTCCGAGGTCGTTTACTTAAAAATCCAATCATAGTTAATTCTTTCAACTTAAAGCTTTCGAAATGAGAATTCTCCTTCTGAATCAACTCCGAACTTCCCGAAATTTAATTCCGACCACGCGTGCAAGTCATAATACCTGAAATGAAGCTGTTCATGCCCTCAAACTACTGAATGGTGCGCTTAAGCTCAAAACGACCGATCGGGTCATTACAGTATGAGTTCTGGACTGGAAGACAACCCGACCTGAGTGTATTAAGACCTTGGTGTTGTGCTGCCTATACACATAATTCAACTCACAAATATGGAAAATTGGGTTCGAGGGGAAAGAAAAGTATCTTTATAAGATACTCTGAAACCTCAAAGGGTTATGTGCTTATAGGCCAGCAAGACAGTGGGAGTGTAATTGAGTTTGAATCACGAGATGTCACATTCTTAGAGGATGAGTTCCCTAAAAAGGGATAGGTAGGTCAAGACCTAACCTTATTTGAGATAATGGATCAAGAATTACAAAGATCACTTAATTCGAGTGGGAGAATTTTAGTAGATGATGAACTAGTTTCTCATCAAAGACCTCCTTCATCATTATATACGAATGAGAGTAATCCTTCTACGTTTAGTAGAAGTGACCAAATAGATCTTGTTCCAAGTGGGAGCGAGATGGTCACAGATCTTGTTCCAAGTGGGAGAAGGATGAATGATCATTATCCGAGTGGGAGAAACATTGATTCAAATAGGAACAATGATGAATCACAAGTAAGACGTGGTTCTCGTAAAAAGATTCCCCGCTGACGATTTGATGTTGAAGGCAGAGAACTATTTATGATTCTCCTACAAGAAGAAAGCGAGCCTAAAAATATAAAAGAGGATCTCTCATGCCCTTCTAAGAATAAATGGACAAAAGCAATGAAAGATGAATTAGAGTCTATGAGAGTCAACAAAGTTTGGGAACTAGTTGACCTCCATGAAGGACGAAAAATAATTGGGAGCAAATGGGTACTCAAAATTAAGCTTAAGGCACAGTTGAGAGATATAAAACTCGAGTGGTGGTGAAAGGGTATACACAACAAGAACGGAATAGACTACGAAGAGACTTTCTCGCTTGCTGTACGATTTACCTCAGTTCGCCTTGTTCTAGCTATTGTTGCAAACTTGGATCTTGAATTACTTCGGATGGATGTAAAGAACACCTTTCACAATGGAGAACTAGATGAAGAAATCTATATGGAGCAGCCTGAGTGTTTCATTGAAAAGGGCCACGAACAAAAGGTTTGTAGACTTTTGAACTTTATTTATGGCCTCAAACAATCTTCAAGGCAGTGGTATATACACTTTCAGAATGTTCTTGTATCCAATGGTTTTACCATGATAGATGAAGACCATTGTGTTTATACCAAGAGATCAAGAAACAAGCTTGTGATTTTAACATTGTATGTAGATGACATACTTATATTTGGAAATGATAAGTAAGTAATAACCGAGATAAAGTCATGATTATTATCTAAATTGATATGAAAGATATTGGTGAAGCTGCATATATTCTTGGAGTTAAGATTTCAAGAGATCGTCCAAAGAAACTATTGTATCTCTCACAAGAGAATTACATTATAAAAGTTCTTGAATGGTTTAATATACAAAATAGTAGCCTAGTTGAAACTTCTATTAGTAAAGGCCATACTTTGGGAAGTCAGATGTGTCCTAAGACTCCTGAAGAGACAAAGAATGAGCTGAGTTCCTTATAGGAGCGCAGTCAGAAGTGTAATGTATGCTATGGTATGTACTAGACCTGATATTTGTCAAGCAGTTGGATTGGTAAGTATATATCAAACCGACCCAGGTTAGCACATTGGAAAGCAGTAAAGAGGATCATAAGATATCTGAAGAGAACTGCTGATTATGCCCATTGTTATCAAGGTGGCGAAGATCTGCAATTAGTTGGATACAGTGATGCTGATCATGGAGGAGATCTAGATGAGAGGAAGTCTAGCTCAGGATATGTTTTCTTACTTAGTGATGGGGCCATATCATGGAGTAGTAAGAAGCAATCATGTGTATCAGTATCTACGATGGAAGCCGAATACGTGGCTCTCGCATTAGCAGCACAAGAAGTTGTTTGGTTGAAAAAGTTCTTGGAGAACTTGTTGGATATGGCTGAAAATACTGAATCAGTATTAGTCTACTATTACAGTATGGCAGAAATATCCTCCACCAAGGACCCTGAGTTTCATTGTAAAACCAAACATATAGTAATTAAGCATAACTATGCGAGAGACATGGTTAGACAAGAGGTAGTGAATGCGAAGTATGTATCTACAAAAGATATGTTAGCAGATCCATTAACCAAGCCTTTACCTAGAGATGTATTTGTGAGATATACTAGGTCTCAAGGCTTGTGTAGACTGTGAGATACTTTATTTTACTATTTATTTCCCCGTGTTCACAAATGATTTTCTTTGATTATCAATAAAGTTGATTTACATACATACATATTTTTATCGTTGAAAGTTATGTGCTTTCTTTATCTTTTTTGATAACTATGTCGGGTAGACAAGAGGTTGTCCTTCTCACACAGGCAAACGCCTCCTTATCTTAATGATGTGAGGAGATGAGACATGGTTTAAAGCAAAATTATCATAAAAATAATTTGAGAGCTATTCGCTTGAAATTAGAATGTCACTTAAACAATGACATAAGGTCATTAGGGTGAAAAACATTCATCTAGTCTACTTTGTGAGCCAGATGTGAGTCAAAAAAATGATATTGTAGATCAAAGAACTCAAATTTAGATATTATTCGACTAATTCAGATACTAATGCGGGACTAATTTGCAAAAAAAACCGCAGTTGTATGTACTTGCATTTATGCTGTTAGCATACTTTGATGGCATAGAATCAATAGTTGACACGCACAAAATAGAAAGAAGGGCTCTTTGAACGACTCCGGTACTATAGAATCTCTTTCCAGATGAGGGCTTGGTGTCGAAATATCATCTGTACAACATTCTTTATGAGATAAAGACATACGCTCCTTGGGAAAAGGGAGAAAATGCTATTACACATGTTTCGTACCATGTGTGCTAATGTCGACCAATTGGGTTAACATAAGTCCATTCTCAACTTATTGTTGTGTGAGACCCAGATCTTTTATGATAGCTCAAGATTTTGTACCCTTAGAGATTCCGATAAGATATATGAGACTTAGTGTGATGTTAGCCATCTTAGTGTGTTTCCAAAAGACCGTGTACATAGATTCAGTCAAGCAGAGCATATCTAGAAAAGCTGTCATACTAATGTTAAAGGGGATCATGAGAAGAGGAAGATCATAGATGAAATCTCATTTATTTGTGTTCACTGGTGCACCTACTGTAATTTATGAGCTATGATTGTGAATACAAGAAATAATGATATATGAGATTTTGAGACTATATCAAATGTGATTATATGATCTAGGGTACTGCATACTGTATGATCTACTTGCAAGTTTGCGCTCGACGAGAAGCTATATATTCCTAACATATGTATAGCACTTAGCTCTCACAGTATGCTAGTCGCACGGTCTACTTCCCTGTATGAATGATTGAGGATATAACTTGAGAATATATTTCTCAGGCTAGATGAGCACTCCCATTATGTGTGAGTGGGAGATGTAGGAAATATTGGGTCCACCAATAAGAGGTGCTCTAAGGCCCAATAAGGATATTAGTTAACCCTAATATTCCCTATATAAGTACACTTAGTGTGTACACTAAAATATACTTTGAGCAGTATTTTTCGTACGCTATATCTATCTCTCAATCCAAACTAGGGCTTTAGACTGTGAAATTAGGGGTTGCTCCAACACATCGTGACAACCACCGCCGACCAGTAATTCCAGTCGTGGTTTATTCATTTTCTCTTTCGCTACGATGAACACGTAAGTTCTCGTTTTACGATTTATGAACTAATCAATGTGTTTAGATTAACGTATTCCTTCATGTCCAAACCTACTTGCGCCAATACATGTACCGATAATTTTGCCCACTAAATCTTATCCAGATAAGAATAAATCATTTAGAATTTTTCTTTCATTTACATTTATCTTACAACTCTTTCTAACCTAAAAATTATCCATCAAAGGGTCCGGCCAAGTGCTCAATAAAAAAAGAAAAATACCATTATGTCTGAGGTTTAAATGCTAGCGGAGTCATCAATCACTGCAATTTCCACGACAAAAACGCTATTCATTGCAACAAAACCAGGCCTGGCTTTGTTAGAGCTTCACCAACCTGGTACGAACATGTCAAGAGTCCATCCATAGAGCAATCATTACATATCACGATCACATATAGCTATCTAATAGACCATTTAAATTGTTGTCTGAAGTGGACAAATAGCCGTTTTGGGACTCCTATTTTAAGAACAGTCAAAATTTGCAAAGATTAACTTTAGTCGCCTTAGAATAAATTTCACACATAGCGGTTTGAAGTTGAAAATCGCGGACTAAAGTTTCCAAATTGAGAACTGCGGATTTGAAGTTGGGTTCTGCCAAAGAATAACTCAAAGTTTTTGATGGAGTCCAACTTCTAGCCAAAAGCACTTTTAAATAAGAAGATTTTGAAAACATGGCCAAATAAATTATTAGGTAAAGCTGGATGGCTTCTTGTTACAAAAAAAAGTTATTTAGTAACTTTCGTTGTAATTAAGTTTAGCTAATTGACTTTTTCATATAAAAAAATAGTTTAGTAAGTTTGGTGCAAGAAAGTGAAAATTGATTGATAGTTCATGAAATTAGCCATATATGTTTAGAGTTCAAATTTATGTATTGATAGTTGAAAGATAACTGTAAGTTACCACTCTTAATTTGTTAAATTAGTAACATGAAAAATAAGATAATAATCCATTACAACAAGTAATTTACATTAATAATGTAAAACTTCCTTCCAACATCTGTTTACCTGTAAAACGGTATAGTTTAATTGATAAACGGTTTATACATAAGTGAATTAATTTGATCCTGAAATGATAGATCAATTAGATGAAAATGTAATACTTAGCCTTGAGATAGAGATAAAATAGCAGAAATAGTAATTCCAGGAGCAATGCTTCCGAGCACAACAACAATGATATCAAAGAACAAGAAGATAAAATTATATTAAGCTTTGAATTTAGTGTATCGTATGTTTGCCAGAAAAGTAAAGTCCTTTACAATGATATTATAGCTGACTATTTATAGCTACATTTATGGAATAAGGTCCTAGGATCAAACTGCTCTTTAATGTCAACTATGAGGGTCATTGAAGAATGTGTAATGGCAGGCAGTGAATGTCATATTCCTTGTAACGAGAGTGTACTTAATGCTATAAAATATTCCTCATTAAATGCTACCGGTTGACAGGCATTTATTTCATCTTTATGAGTATAGTTCTCGCCTATATTAGATGTGATCGTTGGCTTTGGTTTCAACTATCTTCCTTCTTCGTCTCCACGTGCGATCATTTAATATGAACATATTTTACCCTATATAGATAGCCCCCCCCCCCCCCCCCCA